>LVVM01000008.1:0-77901 GCA_001882365.1 Rhizopogon vesiculosus
AAATTAAAAATGAAAAGAAAGTAATATATAAAATATTTATTATATTATTATTTAAAGTCAATTTTGTAATAAAAATGATCAATAATATAAGGTTTAATTAATTCTAATAATCTTTCTTTAGAACTACTAAATACATATAATCTATGGCCATTTGTATGTTTGTGAATTCCACATTCTAAATTAAACTTATTTTTCAATATTTCACTTAATTTATAATTATCCTCTAAAGTATAAAATTCAGTACAAAAATAAAAACCATTAATTGATTTATAACCATCAACCATGAACCAATAAGCTAAACTTTTAGCTGTTAAATACTTTTCTAAATTAGAAGATATAAATTTTTTCCCATCACCATTATAAAATAAACATCTAAATTT
Organism: Rhizopogon vesiculosus; assembly: GCA_001882365.1. NCBI lineage: Eukaryota > Fungi > Basidiomycota > Agaricomycetes > Boletales > Rhizopogonaceae > Rhizopogon > Rhizopogon vesiculosus. The sequence continues at coordinate 381 of LVVM01000008.1, forward strand.
ATTAAAACAAGGAAGACTTAAAGTTCAAAATTTAATAGAAACATTTAATTCTTTTTTACCTGGTCTTTTTTCAATTGAAGAAGTTATTTTAGGCTCTGAATTACAGTATTGTTTAAATAAAGAATATAAATGATCAATATAAACTTTATTTTTAATTGATTGTTTAAATTGTAATCTAGTATTAGAATTTTTATTAATTTTTTCAGCAAATAAATCACCTAACATAAGACCTATAATAATTTATTCTAACTCAATATTAAGTACTAAATCAAATTTAGCAGATTTTCTATAAAATCTAACAAGTATTTGGTTAATATTATTTTTCATAATTTTGTTTAAATAAAAGGCTCTTAATATATATAAATTTGTATATAATTGAAGAACTATCTCTGTTTAATTAATTTAAATAATCAAACATAATAATTAATAATATAATCATTAATTACTTAAATGAGATATTGAGAGTATCAAATTAAATATCTAAATTTTAGTTAATAAATTTGAATTTTTTTTAATTAATTAATTTACCATAATTTTCTGGAATATTTGAGTGCTGACGTGTTACCGATTTTATACGCTATTACGCTTAATCAGTCTGATGGTTTCCCACCAAGTCGTTACAGGGCTAATAAAAAGAGTAAATTTATTTAATTTTTCTTTAACATAATAAACTTATTACATTATGATATAAAAAATATAAAAATAAACTTACATAGTAAATATTTATTCACTTATTCCTACGATTTACAGCTTCCCACGGTATTTCCATAGACATATCTTTAGGATTCACCGTTAGCATTATTTTTATTTATTATTTAAAAATAACACCGACCTATTAAAGTCATGAGTCAGTATTTTAAAGAATTTCTCAATTCTTTTGGGCAAGCAATTCACCCATTATGCAAAAGGTACGCCGTCATCTCTCGTTTTATTTTTAAGAAAATTTCGACTGCTTATAGAGTTACTAATTCAAGTCTATTTCACTGCGTTATTTACTTTCAAGGGTTATAATTTTCAATATATTATTTCTAGTTATATCTAATAATCACTGACCCTCACACTTTTCAACTTTTCCCTCACGGTACTTTTTCACTATCGCTAAATTTATAATACTTAGCCTTAGAGGATGGTTCCCCTATATTCCGACAAGTTATCTCTCATCGTACTTGATTATTGAAATATTATTATATATATTGTTGATATTATATAATATAATTCATTTTTATTTATATAAAAAATACAGGGCTTTTGACACCTTTTATATGGACCTGCTTAAAAAAAACATTCAGCCAATAAGTAATTAATTATGAAAATTTAACTTTAACATAATTTATATTTACTTATACTAATAATATATTAAATTTATTAAGTTATTTTAAATGAAATTCCACTTTCACCAAATTTTAACTTTAACTTATTTTTATCTTTAAATAAGAATAATTTTTAATATATTTTTAATCGCTTTTTATTTTATATAAATAAATCAGGCTAATCCGATTTCACTCACCATTACTTTCGGAGTCTCGGTTGATTTCCTTTCCTTTCCCTAATGAAATGTTTTACTTCGGGAAGTAATAATAATAAGGTTTCCCTTAGGATCGCCACATTCTCGCAAACAGATTCCATATATAATAAATATAAAAATATTATAAATTTATATCTGTATTGATGGCTTTTGGCTTTTGCCTCCTTTTTTATAAATTTGCTAGTTATCCTTAATAACCCCTTTAAAATACTTATAAATTAAATTTTTTTTTGATGTTAAAACAATATTGTCATCGATACTTTTATAATTATTTTTATTATTATTTTTATAATATTTATATTAAAATTTAAATTAAAAATTTACTTAAAAATAAGTTAATATAAAAAATTTTTAAAATTAATTTAAATAAAATTAAATAATATTTTATATTTAAAATATAACTAAAGAAATTCTAATTAGATTATTTTTTTTGATAATTAATTAATTTGCAATTAAAAAAAAATTCAGATAATAAAAAATAAAATAAAAGAGGTAAGATTAGTTTAATTGGCAAAATGACGTCTTGTGGCGACGATGTTCAGAGTTCAAATCTCTGATTTTACCCTTTAAAATAGAATATATTAATATTTAATTAATTAATTTAAATATTTAATAATTATTAAATAAAATATTTATGAAATAAAGCTAAAAAAAGGAATCGAACCTTTGTTTTACCGTCATGAATGGTATGTTTTAACCGATTAAACTATTTCAGCTTAATAAATTTTATAAAAAAGATTAATATAATTAATACATATTTTTATGTTTATTTATTATTGTATGAGTTAGAATATCTATAGAACTAATGTTGTTATAATACATATAATTAATTTAAATATTTTTAATATATTATAATACATATAAATTAATTAATTTTATATTAAACTGTTTGGGTCTAAATTTTTATAGGTAAAATATAGGAATCTTAATTTTTTCATATTTATTTATTAGCAATAACAGACTTAAGTGTTAGATTTTTATAATTAAATAAATTTAAATTTTCTTGAAGAATATCCACAAATTAATTTGTTATTAAGAATATATTTAATATAACCTTGAATCTTCTCTAAATTAAACTTTATTATTAATAAAGAATTAATCCCAGTTTTAGATATCTAACTCTCTTTTAATTAAAATTTTTATATCTATTATTTTTTATAATAAAATAATTAATTAAATTTAACATTAAATAAATATAGTAACAGTAAAAATAAAAATCTAAATTTTCTCCTATTAATAAAATATTAAAAGTTATGAAAAATATAACTACTTTATCACAATGGAATAATTACAAAGTAATACTACCTTTCTAATATATTATAAAATATCTTTTTTTTAGAATATGCTTTATCTAAGTTTTGGAATGATAATAAATATTGATTCTAATTATATAATTTTAATTCAATTTAAAATTTTAGATATGAACAATAATTATAATTTTATATCCTACTTAAAAAAATTAATATAAACGAATATGATTTTTTATTAAAAACTTTTAAAGAATGTAATATTACCTATAGGCATTGGATTTTGTTTCATTACATAAGGATATAATAAATTAATATCATATCTATAAATATTAGTTCCATATGGTTTAAACATATAAGTAGATCCTCCAGTATAAGATAATTTAATATCATTAAAGATTTGTCCTGTTAATAAAGGAAATTTAAAATCTTTAAGATAATGTGCTCTATATATTCCAAATGCTAAACTAGGTAAAGTTGGGAAATTATGTATATTTATATTAAATTTATCAAATATTAAATAATTAAATTTGTCAATAATTTGATATAAATTAATACAATCTTGTAAACAGTAATTAATAGTTTCATTTCTAAGCTTCCATAAAGAATAATTAATTTTATAATTATTATATTGTTCTATTGTTATGTCAATAAAATATTTATATTAGGGTACTTTACCAATATAATTTAAGTCTATATTTGTATTATATTTATTATTAACAAAGTTATATGGAAATAAAGTTTTATTATCAACATTAAATTGTATAGCTAATTTTCTTAATGATGTAGGTAACATTAATAAAGAATCTCTAAATGATATATTATATTTCCCAAAAATAATTTTAATATCAATAATTTTATCATCTTTAATTATAGGTTTTAAACTACTATATTTAATAACAGATAGTGCTTTTAAAATAAATATACCATCAAAGTTAGATAAATTATGTACATATACTTTATATCCATTATATTTTCTTTTCATAATAGAATTAATAGCATGAATTAACATATCATTATAATCTTTATAATCTGTCAAATAAAATGATAGTTTATTTATACCATAAAATAAACATATTGCATAAGGAGTCATTACATTATTAATAGTTTGCGTTTCTATATCCATAGTAATAAATTTATTATTAAGTTTTTTATCTATTTCAATAGGTTTTAAATAATTAGTTGATCTTTGTAATTTTTTAAGAATTAATTGACTATCTTTAAAATAATAAATTTGATTATTAATAATTCTAGTAAAGGTATTTAAATTATTATTATCTAAAGGATAATCACAGAATTTAACTATTAAAAATTTATTAGAACTAAGTAAATGTACTTCATTATGATCTTTATTAATAAAAATATTATTATAATATTTATCATTAAAATCTTTAATTAATATATTTGTATTTTTACTTTACTTAATATATTTCCAAAAAGATTATAATCCATAGTTTTAGGTAAATCCCATCCAGAAAATTTGTAAGTTGTTTTACTTTCATTTTTATCTCTAGAAATTAATCTAGAAGATTTATTTTTTAATTTATCTTCAGGAATAATCTTATAACTAAATATAATATTTATAATTTCTCTAATTTTATAACCTTCATTTTTAAAATGTAATATATCTTTAAATATAGATAACAGAAGATCAAAATCTTTAACATTTAATTTATGTAAATTACCTAATGTAGCTATATCTCCTTCAATATATTTAATTCTTAATAATAAAATAACATATTTATCTCCTATATTTTCTATAATTTCTTTCCAAAATATATTTAAATTATAATTTAATAAATCATTACTTAATAATTGATTATATAATGGAATATAATAATGATTCCAAATATTAGGAAGTAAAAATTAATTTTGATTAAATTTATTGAAATTATTCATATTATCTACTTATTTTTAATTACGTCTATTTTTCTAGACTGTTATAATTGCTAAAAAGAAAAAAAATATATTTGAAGAATATATAAATTAAATTTATTAAATAATGAAGGGTAACCTAAATATAAATATAAAAAGATAATATATTAATAATATAAAATTTTTATATTAATTAATGTAATTCAATAGCATCTTTAATGTAAGAACATACAAGAAGTACAAATACATAAGCTTGTATAAATGATACAGCTAATTCTAAACCAGTAATAGCTAAGAATAAAGCAAAAGGTACTAAAGTTACAATAAATATAATTAATCCACCTGAGAACATTTGATATAAGAATGTAGATAAGATTTTTAATAATGTGTGACCAGCTACTACATTAGCAAATAATCTTATACCTAAAGAGAAAGCTCTAGCTAAATAACTAATTAATTCAATTAAAACTAATAAAGGAACTAAAGCTAAAGGAGTACCAGAAGGTATAAAGAATGAGAAGAAATGAATTTTATGAATAGATAATCCAAGTATTGTTACACCAATTAATATAGTAAATGATAATCCAATAGAAACAATAACTGAGGTAGTAATTGTATAAGAATATGGTATATTACCTAATAAATTAGCTATTAATATGAAAAAGAATAAAGAATAAATAAAAGGTAAATAAATTTCTCTACCTATTTGTTCTCTAACCATTGAATTAATACTTGCAAATAAACTTTCTAATAATATAGACCATTTAGAAGGTAATAATTTAGTATCATTATTACCCATAAAATGTAATCCTACAATTAAAATAAAAATTAAAAATGAGTATAAAGCTAAATTAGTTAAAGTTAAACCAATATAACCTAAAATAGGTGCATCTAAACTTAATAAACTAGTTACTTCAAATTGTTCTAATGGAGAATTTATATATAAATTAGATTGAATTATATTCATCAACATTGTTATAATTAAATTATAATGTTTCTTTACGCTTAATTTGTTGAAGTACTTAATATTTATAAAATCATCAATTTAAGTTACTTCATACTTTTATTAAACAAAACAATAAAAAAATTAAAAAATTTATCTGAATTATTGCCAAAATTTGACACTACTAGATTAAGTTTAAAGACTATAAAATTATCTAGAATATAAATAATATAATAAATATCAAAATAATAAATAAAAAAAAGATAAACAGAAATATAATTAATAATGAGAATTCATTTAATAAAGTGAAATCTCTGTTCTTAATTTTTTGTTTTAGAATATTTTAAAGTTTTTTCCAAATAATCCAGAATAATTAACATATAAAAATATATATAGAATTATTGTTAAAAGTTAATAAACTGTATATAAATTTATACAAAATAATTAAAAATAGGGTAACCGACAAAAAGTGCATAAATTATATAAATTATAACATAATTTTTTAAAATAAATTTTTTATATAATTTAATTAAAAATTTAACAAACAAATTAATTTTTGTTGAAAATTTAAGACTGCACTGGTAACATGTTAAATGCATGAAATGGAATGGGACTAGCTAATGACCATTCTAATGTATTAGCTGAATCTGTTTCATTATCAAATTGTGAGATAGAAGTAAAGAATGAAGGCACTGCCCATGGATTATTATTAACTTCTTTACCATTTGCAAATATATCATAAATGATATAACCGAATAAAACAGTAGCTAAAACAGAAATTAAAGAACCAAAACTAGATATAGCATTCCATCCTGCAAAAGCATCTGGATAATCTGGAATTCTTCTTGGCATCAATTTTGTTAACATAGAGTAATTTAAACCCTATTTCCCGATATTACTATTGGGTTCAGATTAAGTCATCAATTATAATTAAATAATTGTTGGGCGCTTGTATCAGGATTATTGTTGAAGTGACTCACCTGTTAATCGTTGAACTCGCTTATTACTAATTTTTAATCATAAAAATTATTACATCGTAATAAGATAAGCTGCAAATTAACCTGTACACAGGTCTTTCTTGCAATTCACCCAATTTTACAAATAATATAAAACTTACAGCCTCATAATATGAGAGGCTATAGTTTTTATCTTTGTATCCTATCATTTATCTACAATAAATAAAACAAAGTAGAATATAGTAAACAAAGATATGAAGAAATATATTACTGGGGCAAATGTAATATTTTAATAAAGTTTTGTACAGCTAAAAATTTTACCTTTAAAAGGCAAACTGTTTTTAATATATTTAGTTAATGTATCTTTTCCCATATTAAATTCTTTAGAACAATTTACTGTAGAGAACTCTCCAATAAAAGACAAATCTGAACTATTATAAACAAAAACTAGTTTAGTTATTTTAGCTATTGTAGAAGAAGTTTTTATTTTACCAATATAATGGATTATTACTTCCGCTTTTATTTCGATTTTGCATTTCTAAAAACTCTTTTGATTTAACACGTCCAAACATTGGATTCAATTGACCTGAACGATTTAATCCAAATTCTAATTTATGTTTATAACCTTTAGTAGAACCTGCTATTTTAGCCAAATTAATCACTAGTTGAGGATAATTAATAAATAACATATCTAAATAGTGTTGTTCTCTTGAGAGTATAAATTCTTTTTTTACAGTACCTGAAGTACCTAAATCTTCTAATATAGCTAAAGCAAAATTATGTATACCATAATAATTTATATTATGATAAATAGGTAAATTTCTACGTAAAGTACTAGGAGTCCAATAGCTTAATAATCTAGTAGAACCATTCCAAGCACTACCTACGTATATTTTACCTGTAATAAGATTTACCCATTGATATATAATAGATTGTTTTTTATTATCAGAACTAATTAAATTTTTAAGATAATTAGGATTATCATATAGTCTTATTGGAGTATTTAACCATTGTGGTTTAATATGAGGTCCATTTGGAAAATTAATATTGAGAATTTATCTATATTTAAGAGAAATAGATATAGGAACAATATTTAAAATAATAGAATCTGTTAATATTTTTATATCTTCATATAAGTAAAAATACAATAACATAATTATATTAAGAACTAAATGTTAAGTATTAAATTGTGCTTTATTAAAATATTGAAAATAAATTTTACCCGCTAAACCTAAGAAATGTTGAGGAAAAAATGTAAGATTTACACCAATAAACATTGTCCAGAAATGAACTTTACCTAAAAATTCGTTATATGTTCTACCAACAATTTTTGGTGTCCAGTAATAGAAACCAGCAAAAAGTGCAAATACAGCACCCATTGATAAAACGTAATGGAAGTGGGCTACTACATAATAAGTGATTTATGTTAACTTAAACTTACGCTTAAGATCGGACTATATCTTTATATACTCACTTAACTAAATAAGTTTTCAAATCTCACGTATAGTCTCTACAGATCCAGTAAACTGTTTCCACGGTATTGCCTTGATTAAAGTAGTAGACGTTTCAGCACAAAAACATAATTAAGGTTTCACCGTTAGCTATTACAAAATAATAACCGATAAGATCAACTTATCATAGTGAGATGACAACATAACACATTATTCAAAGGATTTTATAAAATTTAATAAACTATCATTTTTAGCTCCTAATAAAGGATAAAGTTCACAGTGATTTATAATTTTAAGTAAAATATCTTTTTTGTAAATTTCTAAAGAATAAAATGATTTATTTTTATATGGTGTTCTAATGACATTAGATGCATCAAAATATGTTTTAATAGCATTTAATATGTAAATATCTTTATTTTGTGATATAGAAAAAGAGGAATTTTTAGTTTTTCGTATTGAAAAACATCCTTCAGCTTCTATAAATCCAGAAAGCCAACTATTAAAATAATTTAAAGGTAATTCAAATTTAATATTTTTTTCTTGTATTAGATTTAATTGATTAGAATATTTTAAATTTCGTGAAGCTAAATAAATATCTACATCACTATTAAGTAAACAACATTTTAAAAAAGAAAGACAGCAAATAATACGACTTGTTAATGGAGGATATTTTTCAAAAATTTTTATAATGTTAATAATATGATTTTTATTATCTAAAACCCAAAGAACAAATTTACCATCTTTAGATATTCTGACATGTCCTTTTAATTGATTAGAAATTAATGTTAACATCTTAACATTAGATTCTAAATTAGATAATTTTATTACTAATCTATATTGTAAATTTTTTTCCCGCCAGTGATTTACTTGTATACTGCCGTCACCATCCATTAAACCAACCCAAAATTTTTTAATGTGATCATTATTAATAAAAATAGAACTAGCTAATAATTCCATAGAATCTAATTCTTTGAAAATTCTATCATGTAATGCGATATCAAGACTAGCATTAGATAAGATAACTCCCGTTACACAAAAATATTAATTTGTTAATCTGTCCTAACTAAAAATATAAGCTTGATAAGGATTATTTCTTAACGCATGATTTTTAATTATTTCATGACTAATATTTAATTCTCTCTTAGCATGTGTTACTCCATCAAATTTTTTTATAAAATCTCTTTTAAAATTATATAAAAAAACAGCCTTTTTAATGTGAGAATTTTTCTTCATATCAGAAATAAGATTATTAAACTCAATAGAAGAAAAATTAAACATCAAGGGTATATCTGAGATATTATAAGGTAATTTAGAAAAATACCATTCACCTCTAAATAATTCCCCACTGTTAATAAAACCTAAAATAGTAGAATGATTAGAATTAATCAATTTAGCTAAAATTAAGACAGAAGGAAAAATAACTTGTAAATTTTTATAAGAATTATAAACATAAACAGGATGAGCCGAATTAGCTTCACTTATTCTTATTCTAGATTCAGTAGAATGAGTTTTATTATAAAAAGGATTATTTTCCCCAACTAAAGCTCTGGATATTAAAGTTTTAGTAGCTTCAGAATGTACTCTATTTTTAGCTAAATCTGAAAGCATTTGTTTAGTAGCTTCTGTATGTTTATAACCTAATGATGAATAAGCTGTTTTTAAACCGTTATAATAAGGCAAGAACTTAGATATAAAATATGTTACTCGCACAGTTAAAATTTAAATCTCAGTATACTCTACAATTAAAACAGCAAAGTTATCTTGTCCATATTTTAATAACGCTTTTACAATAGGCATATTACTATTTTTTTTTTCTATTAAAAAGGCATTATTTAGATAATTACGCATTCTACCTGCAAGATTAACAGAACTACCTACATAATTATGACCATTTACTAAATTAACAAGTATATAAACACCAGTTTTATTTTTTTGGTCTTTTAATAAGTGCATTCTATCATTCTTAAAGTTATTATAAACTTTAATTGGTTTAATTTGTTCTTCTATTTTAGTTAAAAAACAAGTAGATAATATAGAATAATCGTAAATATCTTTAATGTTATAAATATTTTTAATTTAATAACACAAAACTACAGATAAATAATAAATATTTTCGTGGACTATATCTTATCCATCTAGTAAATAGTTGAACGGTCATTTATAGTCTCTGAGGATCCTTTTAAAATACGAGTTCGTATCCGTTGGTTTCCTGCTGATTTCTCAAGACTAAGCTTTTTTACTAAGCCTTATATTTATAAAGATGAGTATCTTAGACATCAGAGATTTCCAGCACATAATAACCTTTAAAGAGGACTAATTAGTTTTATATAATCCTCCAATTGTGAATAAAGCTAAGAAACCAATTGTGAATATTAAAGGTGTTGTAAATCTTAAACTACCTCCATATAATGTTGCTCAGGGTTCAGCCTTTAACCATTTCAGGTTCAGTTAGCTTATTTCTCAATATAAATATAAAATAAATATTTATATCTTATTTAGGTGTTAATCTAAAATCCGTCACCGGTGAACTGGACCATTCCTTGTAACTTCATATACAATTATTTATTGTACTTAGATAGTCATGTGGCGTCTGGCCTCTACGCTTTTACAATAATAGTTTCCCTCGCTTACGCATTATTGATTTAGTTCGACGATAGTCTTAAATTTATTTTTAATTCTAAATTTAAGATTTCCCTCGAGTTTGCCACTTCAGAATTATTAATTATTTTAATAAAAATAATTTTAAATAAATAATTTATATTTCATAGAATCGCAAAAATATGGTAAAATATGTGTTTGTAATTTTATCATAGATCTAGAAGATATATAAATAGTAGGTTGATTTCTTTGCATATGTAAACTACAACTTAAATCAAATTTATAAATTAGAATACTTAAAATAGAAACAACTTCTTTAACAGTAAAAGACTGTGTTTGTAAAGTTAAACCTTTGTAAGTTTTAGTACCATCAGACATTATCCAATGAGCTAATCCTTCATAAGTTAAAAGTTCATATAGATTTAAAGGAACAATTTTGATATTTTCTTTATAAAAAATAGAATGTAAATAAGTAAAACAAGGATAACTACGAGTAGTAAATTGTATACCTTTAAATTGTTTATTCTTTAAATTAGTATTAGAAATAAAAGGTAAATTAGAACAATAATGAGATAATTTTGTAAAACAATAAAAAAGATATTCAATTTTATCTATTGATTGTTTTAAAGAAAATCTAGTATTACCTGCATTATTTATTTGTAACCAACTATCTGATATAATTAATCCTACTAACATTGGCATTAAATAATTAGGTATATCGACCATATGTCTAACTATAGAAGTATAAGGAGGATAACCTATCGTAGAAGTTAAATTTTTACCATAAATAACTAATTTTTTACATTTTTTATTATCAGGTAGATATTTTTTAGACCTAGGAAATCTTTCTAATAAATTTAAAGTATTTTTGTTTTTAATAATAATTCTGCTGGTCATATTTCTCTTACTGAAGGAGTATGACAACCATGAAAAGATTTTAATTCCAGTTGGAACCGCAATTACCATTGTAGCCGCGGTAAAGTAAGCTCTTGTATCCACATCCATTCCAACAGAGAACATGTGGTGCATATTAACATTTAATAATATTAATTATTAATAAATATTTAATAAAAAATAAATTATTAAAGTTATAGGGATTTTATCTTATTCTTTCATAAATACTAAATTATTATTGAATTAAATTTGATTTATCATTAACTAGAGAAGCTTTTTGTTTAATTAATTTAAAACCTTAAAAATTAGTATGATCTTTTTTTAACATCATTTCTCTTATTTCTGACCATTTAATAAAGGCTTCATTTTTAATTGTTCGAAGAGGGAAAACTTTAAAGTAATCTACAACAGGTCCTAATTTCGTGAAAGCATCAGCTGTAAATCTATAACAATTAACAGTTTCATTTCTAAAAGCTACATTACCAAATCCAAATAAATTTCGAATATGGAGTAAAGCTTTTTTTTATCATTCTGATCTATTATAAATCGTAATACAACTCTAAATCCTACTTTCATATTTTGTCGTGCGTAAATAGTTACATTAAAACAACTTTCAGCGTCACAAAAGCCAGATAACCAAGCATCTTGTAATGTGATAATTGCATTTTTTTTTATAAATTTCAAGTTATGACCTTAAGAATTAAGTATTTTAATCCAATTATCTAATTGAGAAATTCTATGATCTAAAAAAAGATTACCGTTAAATATTTTAGTTAATTCCAAAATATTATTAATATTACCTACTTTGAATCTCCAACATTTTACAGTTAGATCAAAATAAATATACCCCAAACCAAGAACTGACTGAATATGATAAAGAATTGCTTTTTCTTTTTGAGTTATAAAAAAAATTAAACGACCCTTTTTATCACAAAAAATAGAACCATCTCCTTCAACAAAACCAATGAACCATTTTAACCAATTTGTATCAAATTTTAATAATTTATTTAATACTAAATTATTTTTTTCTATTGAGTCACAAGAAAATAATCTATTAAATTTTTTATTTTGAAAAATAAATAAACTATTACTAGTTAAATAAATGAAAGAACTTTCACATAAAATCTCTGAGTATACATTATTATTAAAAATAATATTCTGTATACAGCCAATAATAAATCTGATAAATAATAGATTTTTACTATTTTCTGAATAAAAAAATTCATAAATTATAGTACTATTATATGAATTTATATTCTGGCTTATAGTGAAATTTATAACTTCTAAATCTCTAAAGAAGAGTCCCACCAAAAGAGACCATACTAAGAATCCTAAGATTCCGATTGAGAACATAGCATAACAACTCTTATAAATTAAAAAAATAAAATTTAATTAATAAAAAATAAGTTTACTTTTGTTTACGTTTAGAATTCATATTATGTAAAATATTTTTGATAGCTTTAATATTTTTGCTACCAGATAATTTAAATAATTCAGCAGCCTTTTTAAAATCTGCAAAATCTAAAAATTGTAATATTATAAAGAAGATATCTATTAAAATGAGGTATAATAATATCATAAATTTTAGTAAAATCTTGTACATAGAAATCACAACGATCATTATTTAATCGTATATTTACATTTCCACAACCAAAAAACAAAATGAGTTTTTTCATTAATAAACTATCTCGTGAATGTTGAGTAATATGAAATCTAAAATAAACTTGAATCGTAACTTGACGTATACCAATAAAAAATCCACCATCTCCAGCTGTAAATCCAGATACCCAATTAGGATTTAAATTATCTGGTAAATTAACATTAATTTTATCTACACCAACTATATTAGGAAATAAACTTAAAACAGAAGATGATAAACCTCTATTAATAGAAGCATAATAAGTTAGAATAGTTTGAAATCCAGCTGAATTAAGATGCTGTTTTGTATGCATTAATTTTACTAATTTAGACCATAATACAAAATCAGAATATTTTTTAGTAATTAAAGAATATGTGGAAAAATGTGGTATAATAACATTAATAAAATCTTCAATTTTTGTTACTCTATATACACATTTAAACTTTTTTGGTCTAATTGTAACTAAACCAACATCGAAAAATTCTTTTATTTGATATAAAATTTCAATATCTTTAATATGTAAATTAATCTCAAAACTTACTATTGTACGCCAATTTAAATTAGATCTTCTCGTTATAATAACACTAAAGCAACCTTCTGCATCACAGAAACCAGTAACCCAATTCGGTTCTAATTTATTAAATATTTTAGTATTATTACTAAAAATCCGTTTTTCAGAAAAGCTACTTTATTTTGATATTTAACTATAATTGAATTAACATAAGACATTATAAAGCAAAACTCTATTTTAATTTAGAGCTGGACTATATCTTAATTCTTATAAATAAGATTTTTTTACGTAAAGTCTCTGAGGCTATAAGCCTGCTGATAATTTCTGTCTATAAAATTTAGACCTGAAAATTAAAAAATAAAATATTATTACACAAAAATAATAATAATTATTTAATAAAAATTTATTTTTAATTACAATAAAAATGAAAGTAATAAAAATTTATAAGAATATCTCAGCATACAGTAAAATTTCTCTGTTTAAAATAAAAATTTAAAATTAGAGGGCCTATAAGCTATTAGACCATACCAAGATAACCAAATATAGGTTTACCTGAAAATGTTGATACTATGTGACTAACTATTCCAAATCCAGGAATAATTAAAATATAACAATTTAAATTTTGGATAAAAAAAATATCCTATTTAAAATAAGATTATTTAAATATTATCACTCAAGAACTCACGCTCTTGTTAGGACTTTATCTTAATCTATTGTATCTGAATTATTTCTATTCATTGTTTTTTTAAGTTTAATTATTTCATCTAAACCTGAATCAGTTAAATGTTTTTTATTTTGAATAATAATATAAGCTTTTCTCCATTTTAAATAATTAATATGTTTAGAAGAAAGTAATTGGAAATAATCAAAATAATTAATAACATTTTTAGCTGAACCAAAACTAGTAGATCCATAATAATAAGTATCTTGACTTTTTCTATATCCTATATTTCCACCTAAAAAGTCTTTTATTAAAATTAACAAATCTTTTTTTTTTTGATCTATTTGAAAATTTAATCTTACTTCAGTTTTATTTTTTCTAGTTATTAATTTTATTTGGAAACTAGCATCAGCATCAGAAAATCCAGATAACCAATAATTATTTAAATTGACATCGGAATTAATACTAAAAACTGGAAATGATTTAAAATAAGGATTAGATAATATATTATTATTTATTTGATTTAATTTGTTTTCAGATCTGATTTTACCATTAATTAAATTAAGAATTTTAAGTAAACCAGCACGATTAGAAATAACTAAAATAATAGCTTTTTTATTTTTAACTTTATAAACATTTCCGTATCCTATTTTACCTTTTATAAAATAAGCTAAAGAAGCATCTAATTCATTAAAAACAATAACCAATTGAAATGCTTTAGAAAAATGACCATCTCCATCTATTAATCCAGATAAATAATAACCAAAATCGGAATCATTTATTGGTTTAAAATGTTTAGGTACATGAATAGATATTTTTTTTATATTTACAGATTCTGTAGATTTGTAGCGTAAAGTCTCTGAGGTTCTTTTATTAGTTAAATTATTAGTTAATTCATTACTAATTTTAATAAAATTACCTGCGGATCGACTTCTTTGTTTTAACTTTATTACTATGACTTTAAAATAGTGGGAGTATTTAAAACTTACTAAAGTTATTCCTGCAAATAGCCACATTAAGAAGCTTATATTTATAAAATTCACCTCTGGATGCTTATCAGTAAAAAAACTGATGGACTATATCATTATCACTTAAATAATTAAGAAAGATTAGGTTTATTCCATTTTTGATTAAATTTATTCCAAATCTTATTTAAAATTGTACCTTCTAAAGCTTTATATGCTTTTAAACTAAAAAGTCTATAATATTCTTTAACTAAAAATAAGCGATTACGTTTAATAGATTGAACAGGACAAACATGAGTATATTCAACAAAATAATTAATTATATCTTGTGACTGTATACTCCATTTGTAATAACCATTATGTGATTTATCAAAGTAAATTTCACCTCCAAAATAATTTTTAAAATGAATAACATCTACTAATAATTTATTAGTAACACTTAAAGTTAATTGTGGATATTTACCTTTAAAATAATAATTTATTGTACCATCCGCATCAAAAAATCCTGAAAACCAACCATGTTTTTTATGTAAAGTATCCGGATTTAAAACTTGAATATTAAGTTCAGCACAAACATGACTAAGTTGAATAAATCTACCTGAATGACGAATATAACCATTAATTCTGTTTATTAAATTTAACATACCAGTACGATTATGTAATCGCCAACGAAGAGCTTTTACACCAGAACGAATTTTTATAGATCCTCCTAATTTATTCTGAATTATACGTAAAATTCTTTCATCGGCTAAAGATACAATTATTTCACAACTAGTGTAACCTAATTTACTTAATAATAAACATCCATCTCCATCGATTAGACCTGCTAACCATTGATTGAAACGGATTTCTTTTTTATCTAAGGATATTACGCGTGTAGTCTCTGAGGTTCCTACTAAGTAAGAAGAATATCTTCTACTGTTGGTTACCGGCTGATTCCAAATATAAAATTCCGTTACTTTAACTAAAATGGCTAATACAATGATTAGACTTATAATATTAGTGCCCAGAAACATTAAAAGGTTCCAGCATACAGCGCAATTCAAATTTAGGATCTCTCCTAAACAGGGCCATCCTTGACCAAAAAACCAAAAAAGATGTTGGTAAAGTACAGGGTCACCACCTCCAGCAGGGTCATAGAAACTAGTATTAAAATTTCTATCTGTTAATAACATAGTAATTGCTATTTGTATTGTCTCACTTTCTTAAAGAACATGATAATAATATAAATTATCTCAAGAATTAATAAAAATTTAATTCAAGGTGAGAACTCTAATATTCACATATTAGATTGGACTATATCTTATTTTTCTAATTTGTAAAAATTCTGTAAATGATCCCAAATAAAAATAGTTCTATTATTATTCATATTTAGTTTAATATAATTTAATTTTTCTATACCTGTTTTATTTTTATGTTCATCATTTTTAAATAAATTTAAAACTTTTAACCAATCTACACAATCTAAATATTTACTTCCAAATAGAGGATAAACGGAAAAATAATTTTCTAATACAATATTACCTATAAGACTAGTTGTTCTAACTCTATATTGAGGATGAGGTGTATTCATTCTAATAGATTTTACAGAAGTAATTAAAACTTTAGCAATTTCCTCAAGAAAAAATAAATTATTTTTACCTCTATGATCATTTTGTCTTTGAGATAATTCAAATTTACATTCTACCTTAGCTTTAGTATTACTTTTTTTTATTGTATTTCTTACACTAAAATGACCATCAGCTTCTATAAATCCAGAAAGCCAACTATTATCTAATAAATAATTATTATTTAAAGATTTTTTAATAATATTAAGTTTAATATATTTATTATTTAACCAATCAATTAAATTCCAAAAAGAATGTATTTTAGGTGTTCTTAATTTACCATTTATTAAATTAACTATTAAGATCATTCCTTCTAAATTGTTTATAGTTAAAACATAAGCATTTACACCTTTTTTTCTACTTAATGAACCGTGACCCAAGTTTTGTTGAATTACTAAAGCTAAAGGTAGATCTTTTAAATTAAAGGCTATTTGTATTGAAGGATAATTAAGTTTACCTTTATTTGATCTTTCAGTTTTAGGTACTACTATTGTACCATCACCTTCTATTAATCCAGCTAAATAATTACTAAAATTAGATTTATTTTTACTAAAATTAATACAGGGTAAAGAACTTATTTGAAGAGAAGAATTTAAACAAAAGAAAGATTCCGGCGTATAGTCTCTGAAGATCCTTAATAAATTCAAATCTATTAAGTTTCCTGCTGATTGTGTTAATTTGAAATTTAACAGTTCCCAGCAAATGGCCGAATTTAAAGCCGGCGCAATATTAAAAAAAGATCCACCGGCAAGAACAGGTAAAGATAATAATAATAAAATAGCAGTAACAAAAATAGCCCAAACAAATAAAGGCAATTTATGTAAACTCATACCATTAGTTCTCATATTTAACACCGTAGTTATAAAATTTATTGCACCCAATAAAGATGAAACACCGGCTAAATGTAAACTAAAAATAGCTAAATCTACACTACCACCTGAATGAGATTGAATACTTGATAAAGGTGGATAACATTAAAAATTTTAGTTGGTAATCTCATATTCACAAAATTTAATAAATAAATTATTTATAATTATTGTATACTATCATTACACGCTCTAATTCTCACTAGAGATCGGACTATTCCTTCATCTTATTTTTTTAATTAAATTTTCATATCAATCAAATTATACTTAACTTGTTTCATAATTCTAATTTGATTACGGATTTTATTTAAAGATATAAAATTTCCTTTATCTTTAACATAAGATCTAGCCCAAATTCGATATTCCACTGATTTCATTCCTTTCAAAGTATTTTTATAGTATTGAATAATATTTTCAATAGCACGTGAATTAGTTGTTACAATGGAAAAATAACCTGTTTTATTAAATTGAACATTAGTACTAATATGTAAAATATGTTTAATACCTATTAATACAATTTTATCCAATTTCTGAGTTATTTCAAAAGCATGAACTATTCTATTTTGTGATTTATTAACTAAATAAAAACTACCTTCAGCTTCTGTAAATCCCACTAACCATGATTTACTTATAATTTTTGAAGCATTTTCATAATTAGAAACTATATTATTTATAATCGACCATGCTGGAGAAATATAATCTAGAGGTGGATTTGTTTTAATCAAATTGAATATAAGAATATCTTTTTCCGATTTAGTTAAAGATTTGTCAGATAAAATAGCATGAGCTTTTTTAAATTTTATATAATTAAAATATTTACTTGTTAGAAGAGGATATTTATCAAAAATGGGGAAAATAATTAATTCTAATACAGATCTATCTCGAATTCTAAATTGAGCAAAATTATTATTTTTTTCTACAATAATGTTACCTACTCCTAATTGTTTTTTAATAAAATGTAAAACTCGTAAATTATAATTACTTTGTCCTATTTGAAATATTAAAGACCAATTATTATTTTGTCGAGCAATAGAAAAAGTACCGTCACCATCAGTAAATCCAACTAACCATTGATAAAAAATATCTTTATTTTCTGAAAGTGAATTTTTATTTATATTTAATGTTGAAAATTTAGAAATAAGATGCCTTACATTAAGTCTCTGATGAATAATAAAATATTGTGTTATTATTTTATTCAGGCGAATAATCTTCAAGTCAATAACTTTTTTTCTTACATTAAAATCAAATGATAAGCAATTATTTACTTTTATTAATAGAAGAATGTCTTCGCATCGAGTAAGGTTTAATAAAACTATATCACTATAGTATGACAGCTTATCCAAATTTACTAATTCTGTAAAAATTAATAGTAAAGAAACCAAAACTGTCCATCCTGTCAGATTAAAAAAAAATTATTTTTTATAGTATATTTGTTTAAACAAAACTATCTAAATGTTCCCAATTAAAGTTAGTTCGATTATTGTTCATAGTAGATTTAAGTTCTAGTAATTTAGCTGTGTCTTCAACAGTTCGGTATTGTTTACTACTTACTAATTTATGTGCTTCAATCCAATTTAAATAGTCAAGATATTTACTAGAAAGTAAAGGAAATTCTAAAAAATAATTAATTAATGCTATTCTAGAAGCTAAAGTGCTAACTGTTACTAAATATCCTTTTTCTGTATGGCTCGTTTTAGTTTTAGTATTTAAACGTTCTCGTTCATAGGATGAAAATTTAGTATAAAATACATTAGCTACAGTAGAAATAAAAGGTAAATAACTAATACCTGTAGAAGATGCTCGATAATATTCTTGACGTTGAGATAAACGATAAGTTAAACGAATGTTTTTAGCAATACCAAGATTAGAAGTAGAAAAAGAAATAAGAAAGTTAGAATCGCAATCAGAAAAATCCCGCTAGCCAACTATTTGAGATTATATTGGATTTATCAGCAGATAAAGCATTTATTTGTTCAAATTTTCCGGAATTATTTAACCAATTAATTAAACGGTGTAAAGCCTCATTTTTAGGTGTTCTAAACTTACCATTTACTAATTGAGCAAATTCATGTAATGCTGATAATTTATATATAGATAAAACATACCAATTACCTGAAGCCTTATTAAGAGTACCTTTGAGTATCTTAGTTAAAATTTTAGCCAAAGGTAAATCTTTCTCCACAAATATGATTGTAACTGAAGGATAATTAAGTTTTCCTTTATCTGATCGGATAGAAGAGGGTATTTTTATACTACCATAACCTTCAACTAGTCCAGCTATATAAGCAGCTAAGTTAGCTTTACTTGGAAAATTAGCTATTCCTATTGAACTAAATTTAATCAATTCTACTGTAGAATCTAATCCTGTCAAATTACTAAAAAATAAAAAACAAAAATTTTTTTATGGACTGTTTATTTAATTTCATTTATTAAAATATTTTTATGACTCCAGCCTTAAATTTGGAAGTCTTTACTGTTTATTTAATTTAATTGATAAATGAATTATATCACGTACAGTCTCTGAGGTTGTTTATTAACCTGCTAGTGACTAAAAACTAAAATAAATTTTAGTGACTTCGGATAGATGAATTGTAACAAAACAAGTCTTAAAAACAAAAGAATAACCAAATTTTAAATAAGTAGTGTCTTGTATCATAGCTCCTTTTTAGTTTTCTAGCAAAAAGTGTTATTTTTTTAGGAGCAGGCACAAGATATTTATCCTTACCTGCACCGTTTTCTACTAATGAACTAACAAGTAATAAAATTAATGAAGGAGGTAATAACCAGAAAGAGATATTATTTAATCTCGGGAAAGCCATCAATTATATTATC
Organism: Rhizopogon vesiculosus; assembly: GCA_001882365.1. Taxonomy (NCBI): domain Eukaryota; kingdom Fungi; phylum Basidiomycota; class Agaricomycetes; order Boletales; family Rhizopogonaceae; genus Rhizopogon; species Rhizopogon vesiculosus. Next base: position 20,951 of record LVVM01000008.1, read on the forward strand.
ATTAAAAATTTAAATTTAATTTCTTACTATTTCTAGTAAGTTTAGACTATGTCATCAATAAATTTATTATTATTTATTGTTGGGTTTTCTTGGAAAAATTATTGTTAACACTACTCATTTTCTAGTCGTTGAACGTTTCTAATTTTATATAATATAAACTTATCTTATACAATATGTTAAATTAGACTTCGCTGCAAATTATCTTAAATTAGTTAAGAGATTCTTGCAATTTACCCAATTTTATCTTTATAAGGTTATTATAAAGTGGACTTATATTTTAGTTCAAATATTCTAAATGATCCCAATTAAAAATTTTACGTTTTTTATTCATATTATTTTTAATTTCCTTAATAGTTAATTTACCTGATTCAGTTAAATGTGTTTTATTTAACATATTATTATAGACTATTAACCAATCATTATAATCATTACGTTTAGCTGTTAATAAAGGATATTCATTTAAATAATTAATTAAATATTGTAATTTTGATAAACTTGTAACTTCTATAATCCAATATTCTCTATTTTGATGTATTGATGTATTTAAATCATTTGTTATGTTAAAAAATTTCAATATCATTTCCATTATTGGTCTATAAGGCATATTATTTAAATGTTTTCGTTGTTCAAGAGCAATACGAACTTCTATTCTTCCTTTACGTGTAATTTTAGAAGTTATAGTATTAATAATTTTTTCAGTATAACGAATTTTAAATCCTCCATAAGCATCAAAAAATCCTGAAAACCAACCATCTTTAGATAGATCTTCAGTATTAATATTATAAATTGGTATATTATAATCAAATTTATTATTTAACCAATTGATTAAATTATTAAACTTCACAATTTTAGGCGTTCTAAGATAACCATTTATAATTTTTATAAAATTTAATAATTCAGAATGTTTTCCTATTGTTCATACTATAGCATTTTCTTTAGTTTTGAATCGTAAACGACCTCCAAATAATTCTTGTAATTTACATATTAAAGGATAATCTTTATTTGGAAAAGTTATAGCTATATAAGGATAAAATTTGCCTAGTTTAAATTTTAATAAATCTGGAAAATATAAATGTCCATCACCTTCGAATAGACCAGCTAAATATGAACCTATTTTTAATTTAGAAGAATCTGTATTAAATTTATTTATATTACTAATAAAATTTTGTTTATTTTCATATTTTATATTATTATTAGAATTATTTAGAAAAGTTGAATAAAATATTTTATTTAAATCCGGAGCTCCACATTGTACTGGTAAAAGATAATTACCAAATCCTCCAACCAGACCAGGCATACGATTCCTCTAATGTTTCCAAAAGAAATGGACTATATCTTTACCCTTTATCTTATTTATTTATTTAATAGGAGGGTATTTCGCGTATAGTCTCTTAGGATACTACTAAAGATAGTGTTCCTAACTCTCTAAACTCAAGTGTTCCGTAAATAGTAATTATTCTATATAGAAGTAAAAGCTATTAAATTTAACATAGCTTAAAATTAATTTATGAGAGTCGAGAAAGTACATACTCGTTGGTTTCCTGCTGATTGCCCAATATTTATATCTGTCACTGCTTCTAACTACAAAAATAAAATATTTAAGAGATTAAAAGCTAGTTTATAAATCTTAAGGGATTTCCAGCTAATAGCGAAAAGAAAGTTACGAGTTATCCCCATAACCCGGCTATGCCAAATTACACAATTCTCATAAAAATTTATGGTAACAAAAGTTATAGTTATTTGCTTACATCAGAATAAGAAAGTTTACATTAACCTCGAAAATAAGTTTTAGTAGACTTACCTTGTAAATATAATCGAAGTGTAGTACAATCTGCTTTAAGAGCTGCAGCACAAGCATTAAGAGACGAATACTTACCTGAAACTTTAGGATTTTGCACATTTTCTGCCAATACTGAATAACTTCTATCTTTGAAAGAATGATACCTATTAGCTCTTTCTTGTGAAAAAAGCAATTGCAAATCAATTACTATAAATAAAGCATTGACACTACAATTAGTAATAGCTGTTAATGAAAAAATGAATCAATTTAAAAAGGGTTAGCAATGTAAATCTTAATGTACTTGTGTGGCTCATTATTACTATTTGCAGGTTTATTGCTATTACTATCTAAATCCTCGTTACTAATTTGTCTACTTTAGAGACTTATTACTGATGTTACCATATTATTGTGTAGATCTTTAACCATAAAGAAAATCATTATGAACGCATGGGCAGAAATTATTACATTGAATAGTTGGTGATCTCCCTGTAAGAATTGTACTCCTGGAGCAGATAATTCTAATCTAATAAGAACAGAAAAAGCTGTACCAATCATACCAGCAAAAACAGAGAAAATTAAATAGAGGGTTCCTATTTCTTTAGCATTAGTAGAAAACAACCAATTCAATGCTATTGGAACCTTCTACTCTATCATAATCGGCTCTTTATAATTAATTAAATATGAAAAAATTATATTATTAAAAATTAATATAATAAAAATTAAATATTATTTAATAACATAATTATATTTTTATAATTAAATACTAATCTCAACTAAACACCTAACATTGAAAATTTATTTTACACTGAAAATTTATTTTACACTGAAAATTTATTAATTTTTTTATTTTACTTTATTAAAATAATAGACGGAATAGAGGTGAGTCGAACACCCAAGGGTTGCCCCGAACAATTAGCAATCGTCTTAACTTTCCAAATGATAACTATTCCACGTTATATATTAAAAAATAATAAATTTAAGGAATAGAGTAAAATTTATAAACTAAAAATTAAAGAAAAAATATTTATAAAAATAAAACTAGTCTTTATCAGAATCGAACTGACACTAGCTACGTGAAGGGTAGCTGTACGACCATTATACTAAAAGACCTAATCTATTTTATTTATTAATTAATGTTAAACCTCTTTTAAAAATAAAAATTGATATAATTAAGCAAATAAAAATTTATATAATTAAGCAAATAAAAATTAATTGTATAATTAATATTAATACAAATTAAAATACATTAAATATAATGAAAATTAATTAATTATATAAATATAATTATATTATTATATACTGATATTATTATACATTATTTTAATCATATTTTTCTAATTTATTTTTATATTTTTTTTATTTATTATTATTTTGTTTACTTATTATTAATTATTAAATTATTTATTTAGCGAACTCAGGAATTGAACCTAATCTAACAGATCATGAGACTGTTGTGCTACCTTTACACTATTTCGCTTAAAATTATAAATTATATATATAAAAAATATTATAAAAAATAAAGGGTATTATTAAACATAAATATCAAAATAAATGATATTTTTTTATAAGTTAAAATATTATTATAAATATGTACACTATCGTTGAAACAATGATTACGAATAAAGAGACTCGAACTCTTAAGGAATTACTTCCACTCCTGCTTAAGAGGAGATTGTTTACCAAATTTCAACATATTCGCTATTATTTTTACATAAAAAGATAATTTATTTTTTTATTATTTTTATTCATTTGTTAATTAAATTATGATAATTAAATATATAATATATTTCACATAGAATTCCATTCTTTTAAATTATTACTTAAAATAATTAAATATTTTTAAGCAAGTATAACAATAACAACAAATATTAAGATTAGGTATCAAGAGGAATTGAACCTCTGAAAAAAGTATTAACAGTACCCCGCATTAACCACTCTGCCATGATACCTTAATTTATTTAAATATTTTTATCTAATTAAATTTTTATTATATTAAATTAATATTAAATATGGTAGGCGCGACTCGAACACGCTAACTCTCCCACCCAAAGGGAGCGATGGAACCAGTTTATCATCTACCATGTATTTTGTATTTTTTATTAAATTATTTCCTTTACTATTCTTTTATTTAAATATTTAATATTAGTAATATAGAAAATTTATATAATATGGACTGATATTAAATAAAAATATAATTAAGTTATTTATTGTTGTATCAGAATCTGATAGTTATCTAAAGTAATAAGAGTAATAACTAATTCTAGAAAAATGATAAGAATAAAAATTACTTAATAATTCAGTTTCAGCTAAAAAAAATAAATAAAAATCATGATTAGAAAAATTAATAAAAAAAATCCTGTAGGTATTAATATAATAGAATACTACCAATTTATTTAAATATTAGCTACCATTCATTAGTTTTAATTACTTATTAAAATTTCAGTAATATTATTATTATTCTTTAATAATATAATTAAAAATAAATATAAATAATATCAGTATAAACTATTATAAATAATATCAATAAAAAATAATATAAAATAATATAAGTATAAAATAAAATATAATAATATTATAGGTTATTATTTAAAAATTTATTAATAGAAATAATAAATAAAATATTTGTTTTATTTGATTAATAATATTAATTAAAAAATAAATTATCAATAAAATATTTAAACTTAATAAAGTTTTATTTTAAATAAAAAAATTATATAATAATTTATAAATATAATAAAATAATAAAGTGTAGGGGGATTTAAAATATTATTAGTTATATAATAAAGTAGACACAGAGACATGAATTGAATCTAATATAACATTAGGGAATATACCTAATAAAATTGTAGGTATAAGTAAAGAAATAAGTATAACAAATTCTCTTCTAGATATATCCAATAATGAAACAGAATTCATATTAGGAGAATATACTCCATAAGATATTCTATTATATAAGAAAATAGAATAACATGCAGATAATACAATACCTGTAGCACCTAAAGCTGAGATTATAGGATTAATTTCCCATATTCCAATTAAAGCTAATTGTTCACCTAAGAAATTTAAACTTAATGGTATACCAGTATTACATAATGTAAATATAAAGAATATTATAGTAAATATAGGCATATAAGAAGCTAAACCTTTAATATATTTAATAAGTCTAGTACCAGTTCTATCATAGATAACTCCACCCACACATATAAATAAAGCAGGAGAAACAAAACCATGAGCTAAAGCTAATAAAATTGCACCTTCAATACCTTGGATAGTATTAGAGAATAAACCTAAAATAACTATACTCATATGAGCTATACTAGAATAAGCAATAAGAGTTTTAGTATCTTGTTGTACAATAGTAGCCAAAGAAGCAAAAATTAAAGTAACAATAGCAATAGTTTGAACTAAAGGACCAAAATAATTAGAAGCATCAGGTAAAAAATTAATTAAAACTCTAATATAACCATAAGTAGCAAATTTTAAAATTGTAGCAGCTAAAAGAATAGAACCAGCTAATGGGCTATCAGCATGAGCTCTATAAAGCCAACCAGTAAAAGGCCATAAAGGAGTTTTAATAGCAAAAGCTAAAAAGAAAGATAACCATAAAATTTTTTGACTATCTAAACTAATCTCAAATAAAGAAATTAATTGGAAATCAGTTGAACCTGTATAACTATAAATTTGCAGAATAGCTAAAAGCATAAATAAAGAACCAAATAATGTATATAAAAAGAATAAATTAGCTGATCTATATCTAAATTCACCTGAACCATAGACAATAATAACAATAAATAATATAGGTAACACACTTTCAAAGAAAATATAAAAAAGTAATAAATCTAAAACTAAAAATAAAGCTAATTGTAATGTTTCTAAAATTAAGAAAGAAATTAAGAAATATTTTAAATTTTTAGTAATATTAGTATAATTAGATATAATAGCTATAGGTGTTATAAAAGTTGTTAATAACACAAAAAATAAAGATATACCATCTACACCTAAATTAAAATGACAAAAACTTAAATGATCAAATTCAAAAACAAATTGATATTGAGTAGTACTTGAATCAAATTCAAGCCATAAAAATATAGAAATAAATAAATTTAATAAAGATGTTGATATAGCTATAATTTTCATTTTTAATTGACTTTTTAATGAATCTTCTTGAATTGGCATAATTAATAAGGAACCTATTATAGGTATAAGCAATAGTAATGTTATCATTTTTTTAATTGAATATATTTTTTTATTTATCACAACCTTAAGTTTAAATTTTCTTTAATTAAATGTTAATTACATTAATTAAATATTGTATATAAATAATTTTTATTTATTTATTTAATATTAGAGATTTTATATTAGAATAATATTATTATTAAAAAAAATATAAGATTAATTATATTCTTTAATTTGTTACTAATTGATTAATTATAATCTCTAATTTATTTAGAAAGGATTAAATATATTATCTAATTTATTGAAATGGGAAATTATAAATAATAGTAAATATTTTAAATAATTAAATATTATTATAAATTGAATATTTTTAAAATACTAAAGTTAAAATAATTTAATAAATTTAATAAAGTTTATAGGGGGATATTAAAATAAAATAAAATAAATAGAAAATAAAATATATATAAAATATAACTAGTATAATTTATAATATATTAATAGATTGATTAATTTGCCATATATTTATTTTTATACTTTATAAAGTTTTATTAAAATTAGGTAATAAAACAAAGAATAAAGCTGCAATATAAATAATAATTAATCTAATTTCAGATAATAATGAAGTATCTATTAATATTGGTGCAAATACTAAGAATACTAATGATAATAATCCTAAAGTAATATATAATGAATAAGTTGTTATAACTCCAGTATCTAATTTAGCTATATTCATAGCAGTATTATTTAAAGCTGAAGCTAAACCGTATGGTCCTAATAATTCAATTACTCCTCTATCTAAAACTTTAGATATTGTATAACCAGTTTTTAAACTAGCAGCAATAAAATAATGGTTATAAATTACATCAAAGAAATATTTTCCATTTAAAAATGTATAGATATTTCGTCCTAATGAAGAATCAGTAAGATTAATTACAAATTCAGGATTTACATGATATAAATAAATAGCGAATGAAGCACCAAATAAAGATAAAATAGAAGGTAATAATTTTATTAATAAAGGTAAACTAAATTCTGCTTCAATTATAGAAATATTATTAGGATTTATAAAAATTGAATTACCAAAGAAGTCACTTCCTACTCCTACAAATAAATCTGAAAATACAAACCCAAAGAATATACTAAATAAAGCTAATACAAATAAAGGTATAATAACAGCTAAATTTGATTCATGAGAATTTAAATAAACATTTTTTATACCATTAGGAACAGTTAAGAATACTAAACTTATTAATCTAAATGAATAAAAAGCAGTTAAACCAGCTGTTAAACTTCCTAAAATATAAGCATATATACCTGTAAAACTATATTGACCATAAGCTAATTCAATTATTAAATCTTTACTATAGAATCCAGTTAACCATGGAGTTGCTAATAATGATAAAGAACCCACTAACATAGCAGTATAAGTAAATGGTAAAAATTTTATTAATCCACCCATTTTTCTTACATCTTGCTCATCTGCAAAACTATGAATAACTGCACCTGCACCTAAGAATAATAATGCTTTAAAGACACTTTAAATTTTGACTTTTGTCTACCTAAAAAAGCAGGAACGAAGGTTTAGTAAGGAACCTTAAGGTATTATATGAAATATATTAACTATTCTAAAATTAATTAATATTTAATCATTTTTAAGAAGATAAATTATATTTGTGATTAATAACATTTACATTATATTTTTTCAAATCAATAGTTTTGTCATTTAAATCAAAGGACTTAGGCATAAGTGAAATAAATTGAGGTTTACTTAGTAAAACAAATTTTCCTTTAATTACTTCCCCACTATCAATCCAATTATTTCTAGAAAAAGTACCTAACTGAATATTTTTATTAAATGAATCGGATAAAAATCGTGCACATTCTCTCTTACTACTAACAAAATTCGCAATCTTAGTCTCAATATCTACTACAATAATTGGAGATTTAGCATTAATAGCATAATGAGGATTTTTAGCTAAAAAAAACTCTCCTAATTCAGATGAATATTTCAATTCTTTATTTATATAAGTTGCCATATTATCTGATTTACTTTTTATAGTTTTAGAATCTAAATTAGCTGAAATATTAGGATTAATAGATTTAAAAATAGATGGTGAAGTAAATTTTTTAATGAAAATAGTTTCTTTATCTAGATTAAAAACATAAACATATCCTAAATCTAGAGAAGATAATGAAATATTTTTTAATTCTAAGTTTTCTCTAATGAGTTTTTTACTTCTATAATGATCTTTAGGATTACCTTTAGATATTTCCCCTAATTTTAAAATATTAACATTTAATGCTAAAGCTTTAGCATAAACATAACTTTCTCGGCCTAAATGATATTTAAGTCCTGCTAAACTAATTCCTAATATGGTCGCTAATCCATTCATAGATGTAGAATAAGCAACAATTATATTATTTTCATCAATTGCTCTATAAATATTATATTTATTTGTTACCTCATCTTGTCCGTAAACTGAACTTATTAAGACTAAATCAGGATTCCATTTTGTAAAACTAAAAAGGATATTATATGTTCTTTTTTTATTACCATTTAACTCAGGTTTGTAATATAAAATATAACATTGCTCTAAAACACGAGGCATAAATTGTGTAAGAGCAATTAATATTTGTATTTCACCTTTAGTAAACACATAATTAGGATAAAGAGAAATAAATAATTTATAAAAATTAGGTGTTATAATAAGTGGACTCCAAGTTAATTCATTTAAACCTCCATTATTTTTGTAAAACTATGAAGTTTTTGCATAATTCTATGCCCATTAATTGAACTCATATGATCTCTTAGTCTTCGTTGAAAATTAATTGCGGTTCCTATAGCAAATTTACCCGAACTGTGTTTAAATATATAAAGACCTGACTCACTTAATTGAAAATTAGATAATTTGGATTCTATTTTTTTTAGGTTTAAAGGTAAACTATATTTAAATTTTGGTTCTAAATTTATTTCATTATGGGTAACTACTGATATAGGTAACTTATAATTAGCTTGAATAAAATCATAAATTTTCGATTCTTTAGATAAAGAATTTAACATAGTTATTAAAGTATTTTTCGCTAATTTTCCTTGATTTGTAAGCACTATTTCAGGAATTATACCATCAGTTGTTTTTAAAATGTTCATAAAATGATGTAATACTACTGATCCTAGACTATTTTCATGATTTAAATCTTCTCTATAGTCATTTTTAAATGAATGCATTTGTCTATTAAAACAAATATAATTTTTTAACTTACTAACATTAGGTCTATAAAAATGTATTCTTTTTAAGACACTAATAATCAAAATTTTAGTGGACTATATCATATCCAAAAATAAAACAAATTTTAAATTATTTTTGGTTTTCACGTGTAGTCTCTGAGGAAACTAATCTATTAATTTAACTAATATGTAGTTTCCTGCTGATTGTTCCTTTTGCAAATCCTTTACCTTTAAAGAAGTAGGAGACGCACAGACTAAAATTTTTACTATTACTTCTTTACAAATAGTATTCAAGTCTTTAGGAGTTTCAAGCATATAGTATAATTTTCTAAACGAGATTACTCTCATAAGGCTCTCTAATAAAGAAAGCATGATTTACAACATGCATTAATGCTACATTATGTTGTGATAATCCTACAGCCATTACCATATAACCTAATTGACTTATAGTACTAAAAGCAATAATTCTTTTTAAATCATTTTGTACTAAACCACAAGTTGCAGCAAAAAATGCTGTTGTGGCACCAACTAAAGTAATAATTAATAATGCAGTTGAACTATATTCTAATACTGGTGAAGATCTTACTAATAAGTATAATCCAGCTGTAACTAGAGTAGCAGCATGTAATAACGCACTAACAGGTGTTGGCTAAAGAACATTTAATTTTAAAAATAAAAAATTTATAATTAATTATAAAAATTAGAATGATTGGACTTTATCTTAATTTATTATTTAAATTTATAAACGTAAAGTCTCTGAAGATTATAATAATATCTTGCTGATTATTTAACAATTTTTTAAGATTTTAACTTAATTAATAAATCAATTTTAAAATAAGTTATAATCTATAACTTATTTATTTAACCGATTAAATTATTAAGTACTTAAATTTTTATTTTAACTTCCAGCATATAGTTAATTGTTTTATGTTTGTTAACATAAGGAGGCCCCAACTATAAATTTTTAAAGCACTTAATCTAATATTAAATGAATTTTAGTTTAAAAAGTATAAATTTAAATACTTCCTAAATTTATTTCATTAATATTATTAATTCATATTTAATAAAATATATACACTAATACTAAACTATTTATAATATTTTATTTATTATAGTCAGATTATTTTTTATAAACTTATAAATCTATAAATCTAATTTATAGTACATTGATGGTCAAAAATAAGGTAAAACTAATTCTTTAAGTTTTGTAGCATTGTCAATATCACCTTTAATTGAAATTCTCCAACATAATGGCTTATCTTTTTGAATTCTATTTAATAATTTAGCTTCTAATCCAAATTTAAATTTTAAAGCATTAATTAATAAATTTACTTCTGATAAAGTAAAACTATCTGTACATAATACTAAACATCTACCCTGTGTATGACCATCAACCCTAAACCAATGAGCTAAAGCTATAGGAGTTAATATTTCTCCAATGTTAAGTGAAACTACTTTGATAAATTTATTTAATTCATCAGACCAAACATACCATAGTTTATGTAAACTACTTAACTGAGGTAAAGATCTAGTATTAAAGGCATACTGTGTTGCAGGTTTACCTGAATTAGGTCTAGGCCAAGGTCTAGGAACTGTATTAGTACAAATAGAATTAAAAACATTAGACCATAAATGCATAATATATTCATGATTTTTCAAAGTCATAGCATAAATAGCGTTAGTATTAGGTTTAGGTTTCCCATTTTTAGCTGTTAGTATAAATATTAAATGACCATCACCTTACATATTACCAAATAAATTAAAATTATAAAATAAGGGAAATGTAGGTCAGGTTTAATCTCCACCGGCAAAGCTTTAAATCTACCCTTTATATCTCTTACATATTTATTAGCTAAAATAGGTACAATATTAGCTAATAATAAATCAGATAAATAGTTTTCAAATAAAGAATAATCATTTACTATAAAAAAATTATATATATTATAAAAATAATCTAATAAATTTAAACTTAATATTATTATTTTAAATAAATTTCGAAAATAATTAATAATATTAAAATTAAAATTGAAACTATATAATTATTAAAGAGAATTTTTGTTATTTTTAATTCTGAAGCTTTTAAATTTCTAAAGGTTATCGTCTGTGCCTCCATACTACCAGGTAGCCAAGAATGTAAAGGAATTTGAGCAGATTTCGCCATAGCACCCATCAACAATAATAAACTAATAATAGTAATAGCTGTTTCATTCATAAATGGAGCTAAACTAAAAATAGTAGCATAATCTACGGAACCAAATAATGCAAAAATAGCAAAAAATCCTATACTTAATCCCATATCACCTACTCTATTCATTGTTAAAGCTAATATAGCTGCTTTGTTAGCTTGTATTCTAGTATAGTAATAGTTAATTAATAAATAAGAAACTACTCCAATACCTTCCCACAATTTACCTTATTTATCAATAATAAAAAGGATTATAATAAAAAAAATATTAAATTTTACCTATTTTATAAACATGGAAGAATGCATATGATCCACAGTTAATTCAGCAACTTTGTAAACTTCTTTTCTAGGTATAATAATAATCCATTGTCCTACCTTTTTCAGTGATTTACGACTTTGTATATTAAAATTACATTTTAAGACTTTTATTAATAAATCAACTTCATCTGAAGAATAACTATTAGTGTGTAAAATTAATTCCCCACCTGGGCCTAAACCTCCATCAACCATGAACCAATAAGCTAAACTAACTTCAGTTAAAAGTTCTTGTATATTTAAAGGAACTATTTTAATATTATTCAAGTAAAATAAGTCCCATAAAAAATTATTACAAGGTAACATTCTAGTCTTAAATATAAGACTATTATAAAATTTACCAGTTCGTTTATCTGGTTTTCTATTAGTAGAATTAGGTGGTGTCAAAGTATAATCTTTGAACAGATTATATAAAAAGTAAAGATAACTTGAATGAATTGAACTGCTCTGATCAAATCTTAATCTAACATTACTATTAGTAGTGGCTTTTTCTAAAGAAACATCTCCTAAAATAAGACCAATTAAAGCTTGTTTAAGATAATCTGTTAATATAAGAGGACTATCAGAGTTGGTTCGTTTTCTAGCTTTTTTAGGTTTGTAAATTTTAGTTGAAAATTTTTTTATAGATATTAATATAATGAAAGATTGTAATATTATTTCTTGCATTATCTTAAACAAGCTTTTTTTTTTCAATTGATAAATATTAAAGATAATCGGATTCTATCTTAAGGTTAAAACCTTTACTACGTAGAATCTCTGAGGATAAATTATATCTATTTATTAGATATTAATAGTTTTCCTGCTGATTATTATTTTTTACATTAATTTTTAATTTTCTAATATTTGTTTAAATTAATATTGCTTTTCTAATTAATAAAGATAAGAAAAGCAAATATTTTTAAATATTAATAAATTTTAATTTTAATAATATTCCAGCATATAGTAGTATTATCACACCGGATAAAAAGTGTTTTAGGCCGAAAATTTGACCTATAAACATAACAAAATAATTAGCACCTGATACTAATAATAACATAAAGAAAGTGAATAAAGATAGATAAGAAAAGAATCTTTGATTATGAGGATCTTCCGCCAGATAAGAAGTAGTATAGATATGAATTAAAGTAGAAATATATAACACAGGTATAAACATTGATACAGTTAATTGATCAAATAAGAATTCCCATGATATAGACATAAATTCAGAATCAACCCAACTAAATAAATGAATTGAAACTGGAGAACCACAAATACCTACTTCATAAAAAGCTACAGTAGCTAATAAAGATGATATTACAAGACTAGAACAAGTTATAATATGTGATCCAGTTACACCTATTTTTCTACCCAAGAAACCTGAAACAAAAGAAGCTAATAAAGGAAAAATTAAAATTGAAAGATACATTATGTTCTAATAGAAATATTTCCTCTTAAACGGTAAAAAGCTACAAGAATACTTAAACCTATTACCGATTCTGCTCCAGCAATAGAAATAATATAAATACTAAATGTTTGACCAACATTATCATCAAAACTAAATGAACTTATTAAAACTAATAAAGTTACAGCAAGAAGCATAATTTCTATGGCAATAATCATTAGGATAATATTTTTTCTGTTTAAAATAAAACCTAAAATACCTATTAAAAATAAGAATAATGATAGATTCATAGTAAAATTTTAGCAATATTCCTTAGGGAACCTTTAATAAAATTAAAACAAATTATTAAAATAATTAAATTATTATTATTTAATTAAAAAAATTAAAAATAAAAAAAATAATAAAATTTTAATATAAAGAGGTAATACAAAAATTATATATAAATAAATATAAAATAAATTATTTATAGTTAATAAAGAGGGATAATAAAATAATTTATATTTAGGAATTAATTATAATAGAAATTATTTATAAGGGATAATTATATATATAAAGGATTTTTATAAAATATATTATATGTAGGGGGATTTTAAAATAAAATAAAATAAAAATAATTTAAATACTAAAAAATATCTATTTAAAAATTATTAATTAAACTTAAACAAAAAAAATATCTCAATTATTTCTCAAATATAAAAAATAGAATATAAAATAAAAAAATTAAAATGCTTTACCTTTACCTTTATCTAAAGTTGATACTGTCTTTAACATTGGACTATTAGTATCTTTAATTTTATCTGCTAAATATTTTATAACACCATCAAGATTATCTTTAGTATAATAAGTATCATACACATTATGATGTTCAAGATAAAATTCTAAAATAGTATCTAAATATCCATATTTCCATGCTTCTTCTAACATTCCTTTGAATCGTACAGGTTGTAAATCAACATCATATAATGTAAAACAATCATAACATAATAGCACATAATCAGATACCTGATAATTTTCTAAAACTTTCATTGGTAAATGCAGATTACCAAAATAATCAAAGCCACCAATAAAAGGTTGAATATCCGTTCTATTAGGATCTTCAATAGTAAGAATATGAGATAAAATAAGATCATCAGGTAAATAATTTAAAGGATCTAATAACAAATCAGAACTATTATTACATGTTGATGAACTTTGTACAAAGGTTGATTCTTCAATTTTTGAAGATGAAGCTACTGCATTTTCAGGTACAGAATTAATAAGTGCATTTTCAGGTACAGATGATTCAAGTGCAGGAACAGTTAAATTATAAAAATTATTATCTAAATTATTATCTAAATTATTATCTAAATTATCATTTTTTAATAATAAATTATTAGAATAAGATGATTTATCAATTTTAATTATATCTAATTCATCTTGTTTAATTGTATTTTTAATAATATTTTTATTAACGGTAATAAAATCATCAGGTAATGTTCCATTTAATTCATAATTAAGTCTTTCAAGTGCAGTAGGAGTCCCATTATAAAATGGTAAACTTAACATTGTGCCAGTTTTATTAATAATAGGTAAGTGAGTATAAGGTCCAATAATTCTACATGGCATTTTTAATTCCTCTTTAATAATATTATTATTATTAATATCTTCAAATAAAGGATTAACTACTTTCATAATTGAGTTAGTGTTATTAACTTTAGTATTAACATCATGTAAATTATTATTAGATAAAGATAAATTTTTTTTAGCAATTAAATAATTTAACTTATTATTTTCAGTTGAGAAATTAATTTCATTAATAGTATTATTTTTAATATCATTAATAGTTTTAATATCATTAATAGTATTATTTTTAACTAAAGCTAAAGATTTGTCAAGTGAAGTATTATTATTATCTGAGTAATGTTTTTTAATCATATCAAATATATGAGGATTACTCTGTTTTAAATCTTTTAGTTTTTTGAATAATGAAATTGTTTCTGTATCATATTCTTCATTTTTATTATTTTTATCCTTATTTAAAATCTCATTGATATTCATATCATTTAAATTATTATGATTATTCATATTATTCATATTATTCATATTATTATTTCCATTATTATAAGGGATTAAAGATTTATTATTATTATCAAAATAAAGAACATTAAAATCTTTATTTAAATCTTGATTATTATTAATATCAAATTTAATATCATCAAATATAGAATAATTTTCTAATAAAATATTATTAAATAATAAGAAATTATCAGTAATACAAATATTTAAATAAATAAATTTATAAATAAAAAATAAAGAAAAGTATAAATATAGAATAATTAGATAACTAAAAATTAATTTAGAAAAAATTTTATTAAAACTAAAATACATAAAAATAACAATTCTAAAATAAATATAAAATACAAAATTTTGACATTTTTGTAGTAAAAGTAATTTTTTATTTTTAAATAAATTATTAATAAAATAACATTCAAATAAAAATAATTTTTGGATATTATTAATATTAATAGTTATATAATTTATTTTCATTGTTGAAATAATAATATAATTTATATCTCTTAAATATAAATAATTTATTACATTCCACCCCAATAGTAAACCGCAATAAATAAAAACAACCAAACAACATCCACAAAGTGCCAATATAGTATAGCTGCTTCGCAACCTTGATGATGTGTATCTGTAAGATGGTAATTTATTAATCTTATAAAAGCTACCAAAATAAATATTGTCCCTACTATTACATGCATACCGTGCAAACCCGTACTAGCATAAAAAGCACTACCATAAACTGAATCAGACATAGTAAATGCAGCTTCAGAATATTCAACATACTGTAAAATAGTAAAAATTACAGCAAATAATATAGTTAAGAAAATACCTATGATAGCTCCTCTTCTATTTGCATTAAGTAAAGCGTGATGTCCATAAGTAACAAATGCCAAGTAATTATTCTAAATTTTGTATTTTGTTTTTTTAGAAAAAAAACTTCGACTGTACATTAAGCTTTATTATAAATAATTTTATTTAAGATAAAACCCACTAAAGGACCAGTCTGTAGCAGTTAAATTAACTGACGGTCTTGTCAAATAAAGATATTAACCGTTATCTTTAGTGTTGCTCTTATTTTAGAAATAAATAAAATATTTATTAAATTTATAAGAACTATGGATAAGAATATAATTATATAAAGTTTTAAGTTAATATATTAAACTTTTTAACAAAATTTTTGTTTTTTAATAATCTATTGTAAACATTATAATAATAATAGATAAATAATATAAATTATTTTAAATTTACATTATTAAAATTTTAAAGATAACTCTAAAAAATAAATTTACAAATATTATTTAATTAAAGAGATAATTTATATAGCATTGAATTTAACATAAATGGTTTGACTATTTGAATTAGTTGTGGAAGTGAATGTTTACTAATATAAATAATAAAGGTGTTTTCAAGTCCTCCTGATTGAACTGTTGTAATTAAATCAAATTTTCTATTTAATAAATTAGATAAAAATACAACTTCATTATAAGTGTAGGAATGAGTAGATAATTTAACACCTCGATTTTTTATAATACATCCATCATCCATAATCCAATGATCTAAACCTTGTGGAGTTAAATACTCTTCAATAATAAATGGAACCACTTTAACATTATTTATATAAAATAAATCATGAATCCAATTAAAACTTGAAAAAGTATAAGTATTGAATCTTATAATTCCTCTTGTAGTTTTACTATTTAAACTTGGTATAAATTTATTTATTTTATTATTATAATTATAATCTATTTTACGATACTGAGCTTCAGGTTTAATTGAAGAACAATATCCTAACTCTTAAATTAAAGAATGAATAAATAAAGCATATTCCATATTAACTAATCCATAATAAAATCTAATGTTAGTTTCATGACCTCTAGGGTATTTTTGTGTATAACTATCACCTAATAAACTACAAATAAGTAAAGATAAAATATAAAAATTATGAGGACCTATTCTTTTTTTTGAGAGTTAATTTTAGGTTTATTAAAAGGTAAAATAGGAAAAATAATTGACATATTTAACAAAACTAAATCTAAATAATTAAATTCAAATACCCATGTCTGGCGTGCACCAGATGATACTAATAATATAGTATTAAGTAATGGTATAGCAAAAGGATCTAAAGGTGTAATACCTTGTGGTGGCCAGATTCCTCCAATTTCTATAGATGGTGATAAACTAGCATGGAAGAATGCCCAGAATACACTTAAGAAAGCAAAAACTTCACTAACAATGAATAAAATAACACCCATTTGTATTCCTTTTTTAACTTGTTTAGTATGATCCCCTAAATAAGTACCTTCTGTTACTACATCTCTAAACCAAAGTCCCATACCATAAGCTGTTAAAATGAAACCTGTAGTTAATAAGTTACCACCATTAACGTATCCATGCATATACATTACTGCTCCTATTGCCATAGATAATAATGAAAAACTTAATAAAATTGGCCATGGTGAAGGTGTTACTAAATGATAAGGAAAATATTGAAATTGATTTCTATTTAAATTTTGTACCATTTTTAAATTTTGTTAGTTATAAATTAACCACTATTGTACACCTACGAATTAATCGTTTAATATTAAATATTAATATAACTTAATAGAATAATTTATAATAATATATAATCAATTAAAATTGAAAATATATTTTTTTATTTTTTTATTTTTTTATTATATATTTACAATTATATAAAAACACATATAGATTATGTTTTAGTAGGTTGCTTAGGTATAATATTATATATTATTCTTTTATATATTTAGAATATAATTTTATTTAAATAATTTATATATTTGTATTTTACATAATTAAATTAATACTTTATTAAAATAGGGGGGTAAAAATATTAAAAAGTAAAACTAATTTTCTGTAGCAATATCCATTAAAGTATTTTCAGCTAATCCTATTACTGGTATAACAATTAAGAACCAAATGAAATATAATGCTGTTGATATTTGTCCAATTTCTAAATATGGAGAATCTGGATGTTGAGATCCAATCCACATTAAAATAAAGAAATTTACAACAAAGAACCAGAAAGATACTCTCATAGCTGGTCTAAATTGGTTTCCTCTAATTCTAGAAACATCAACTAAAGGAAGTATAAATAAAATAAATAATGAACCAAACATTGCTAAAA
Source organism: Rhizopogon vesiculosus (assembly GCA_001882365.1). Classification (NCBI taxonomy): domain Eukaryota; kingdom Fungi; phylum Basidiomycota; class Agaricomycetes; order Boletales; family Rhizopogonaceae; genus Rhizopogon; species Rhizopogon vesiculosus. Next base: position 39,205 of record LVVM01000008.1, read on the forward strand.
CTCCTAGTAGCTTATTAGGAATTGATCTTAAAATAGCATAGAAAGGTAACAGATCATTTTTCATCTATTTATATTATTTTAATTTATCTGAGTTTATTTTATAAAGCATATCTTTATGCATAAACTGAGAGATATTGAGTCTTATAAGTTCCATGCTTTCTTCCCATATATAAATTCTTTCTCCTTTTTTGTGTTTATGGATTGAATATTTCAAAGTATTTTCTCCAAACATATTTTCTAAGGTACTTTTTAAATTTAAAATATCTTGGTTAGTAAAGCCATAAGTATTTAAATGTAAACCTTTATTTTGAAGAGAACCATCGTCCATAATCCAATAAGCTAACCCTTTAGGTGTAAGTAAATTTTGTATATTTGAAGGAATTATTTTCAAATTATCTGAATTATAGAACAGATTTTTATAATAGTTAAAACATGGTAATGATAATGTAGCAAATTGAACTGAACTATATTTTATATTACTTATTTTATCTGTAAAAGATCTTTCTTTAAGGTTAAAATCTTTAGATAAATAAGGTTTAAATAATTCTAAAACATGGTTAAAATAATTAAGATGATGTATTCTTAAACTACTTTGACCATAAATAAATCTAGAATTACCGGTTAATGATCTTTTTTGAATATGACCATCCCCTAGTAATAAACCTACAATAATTTCATTTAAAGGACTATCAATAGTAAATTTTAATCTCTCGACTTTTGAAAGTCTTTTTGTAGATATAGTTGAGTAAATTTTCGAACATACTAAACTTATAGAAGTTATCAGATTATTTTAATAAAATAATATAAATATATTACCTATTATCTTTCAATAATGGCTGAACTATATCTTCATCCTTAAATAGATTAATAATTATAATAAACTAATTTAAGGAGCTTTACGAATAGTCTCTGAGGATCCTACTTTAAAATATAATACTGCATAATGTTAATATAATTTAATTTAGTTTCCTGCTGATTGTCCATTGTTTCATACTTAAATTTGTAAATTTTATTATTATATTCAAGTCTTTAGGAGTTTCCAGCATATAGAAAAGTTAATTAATCCTAAGATTACTTTTAAGAATGGCATCTGTGTTTTAATACCATTCTGGAACAATTGAAGATGGTGTACTCATAGGATTTGCTTCAATATAATTATCACTGTGACCCAATAAATTAGGATAATAGAAAACTATTACAGATAATACAAGAAAGAAAGCAAAAATAGTAATAAGATCTTTAAACATAAAATATGGATGTATTGAATATCTATCTCCATTTGAAGATATACCATTAGGATTATTTGAACCATGTGTATGTAAAGCGATTAAATGCGCTAAAGCTAAAGCAGCTAATAAGAAAGGTAAAATATAATGTAATGAGAAGAATCTATTTAATGTAGCATTAGAAACAGAGAATCCACCCCCATTATTTTGTTTAATTTAACCTTTATAACAATCTTTATTTTTTTAATAAAGATATTTTTAGTAAATAAAGAAAAATATTAAATTAAAACAGTAGAGTTCATCTTCTAATAAATATTAGTTTACCGTAAACTCTTTGAGTTATTAAAATTAACTGCTGATTAAATTAAATAATTGAGATTTTGACTTATAAATAAAACAAAAATTAAAAATTTAAATTAGTAAAAAAACAAAATTTATATTAAAAAAAAGTACACAAATATTTATTAAATTTTTTCCAGCAAACAGGTAAATTTTACTTATCCAGGGTATTAAAATTTTAATATTATAATATATAGAATTACAATTAAATATATTAAATATTGAATATTAAATTTATCTTTGGTAATTATCCAAATAAGTTCTACTAAATCTTGACCAAATACTGGTATAGCACTTAATAAATTAGTAATTACTGTAGCCTTAATTTTATAATATATTTGTATATTCTTATCCTATTTTTTTCTTTAAGTAGTGCCAGAATAAAGAAAGAAAGAAAGAAAGAAATTTATCTTCAGTATTTGATTGAAAATAAATTAATTGTTATTACAAATATACCCTGTGCTGTGCTAAGCCTTGTGTTGAATTATAATATAAAATTATAATCAAATAAAAAATTCGAGTGCACATTAAGCATCATTTCAGACACCCATAATTGGACCACTCTGTCGAGATAGCCTAAACTACCTACGGTCTTAATATATAACAAATAAATATTTTTGACCTGTTTTCAATTATATCGCCTTATTAAAAATAATATTTTTATTTAGGTATTGCATATTATAATAAATTAATAAGACTATATTATATTAAATTAAAAATAATCTAAAAATAAATATTAAGTTATAAATTTAAATTTCATAGAAGGTAAAATATAAGGTTTAGTAATATCGTAAATTTTTTTAATATTATTACAATTAAATTCTAAATAATAATTAATTAGATTAATTTTATCTAATCTAAATTTATTTTCTAAAAATTGTATCATAAATTTAATATCTTTTTCATTAAATTGTTTCATATTTACATATAATTTTCTATTGCTTATTTTTCCTTCAGTCATCAACCAATAAGCTAGAGATTCATCATTAAAATAACAAAATAAATCATTAGGTATATTTTTACAAAATTTATCAACATACCATTTATTATATAATTCTAAATAATTATTCGTATTATATGTATCTATTAACATTAATTTATTTAATTTACCTTTTTTTCCTAACTTACTAATTATTTGTGGTAATTTGTCTGCACAATATCCTAATTCTGATATCTTTTTATGAATATCTGTCATATAAGATATGTGTTTACCTTCTATTTTTATTTTTAATTTAATTTCTTTTTTATTATTAATTATAAAACTTTCACCTAATAATAAACCATATACAATATTTAAATATATTTTATTCATTACTCGAATCGTTATTATTATTAATATTAGTATTATTTAATACTTTATTATTAGATACTTTAGATAATATAACATTTGGGGCACTACTATTTATGTTATAATTACTTACAATATAAGATTTCCAATTATCAAATTGTAATTTTTTTAATCCTAATAATTGATTATTTTCAAAAAAATTCAAAATAAACATTAAATCAATTTTAGATGAAAAAGAGACTCTATAAACTTTAGAGTTTTCAGGTTTGATTTTATGATGTAAAGATAAAGAGCCTTTAATAAAATAGTGTATAGCTTTAATAATATGATAATTTTCATGACCAGATTGTACTATAGAAGAATAAGCTTTTTTATTAATTTTTATATGAAAACTACCTTCAGCTGTTGTAAATCCTATTAACCAATTATTAAAATAAGGTAATTTAATTATATCAGAAAATTCAAGTTGCTTATTAGACTCTTGAAATAAATTATTAATTTTGTCTAAATTTAAATCTTCCCAATGTGTAATATTATTTTCTATAATATATTTAAATAAAAAATATTGTTTTCGTCTATTATAAGTTAAAAATTCAATATTATTATTTTGTAAATAAGGATAAATAACATCTAATATATCTTTTTTAAATAAAATTAGTCTGTATTGATTTTTAGATTTAGAATAATCTATTTTACCTTTACCTAATTTATTAGATAATAATTCTAATAATTCTTTATCTTTAAATTGTAAATTAATTCCTAATCTTATTCTAATAGTAGATTTTGGTTTGTTATTAGGATTTTTATTATATTGTTTTTGAGCTCCAATATCAAAATAACCATCACCATCTAAAATACCTATAAATATTTCTATTAATTTAGAAGTATCTTTATCCTTTAATTCAGAGATATTTTTATTGATTGATAAATGTAAATTTCGTTTAAATCTTAAAGGTAATAATGCCATATTTAGTATATAAGGATATTCACCCCAAAGCGACATCTGTCCGTAAGGTAACACATAACCTAAGAATGCTATCATAATTCTTTTTTTTTATAATATTCTATTTATATTTGAATAAATATTTAATACTAGTATCTTTAGTCTTTATTTTACATTTAAATATGACTTTTCAGACTAAAATTAACCTTTAAAATAAAGGTAATGCAGTATCAAGTAAATAAGTAGATTAATATTATAATATTAAAAAGTATCGACTGTACATTAAGCATCATTTCAGACACCCACCGGTGAGGCAGTCTGTAGCGATTGTGTATTTAACCGACGGTCTGTATTTTAACTTAGAAAAATATTTAACCGTTTTCACCAGTATAGCCAAATGAAAATATAAAAATTTCATTTTATTCCTTTGTTTAAAAAATGCAAATAATTTTAATTTAACCCTTTGGTTAACCACTGAATTAATAATGCCTAAAAAATAAAACAAACAAAAATTTGTTTTTGCAGGCAGAGAGTGGTAAAGTATAAAAGTTATATGCAAGGAATACTATCATAAATATTTATATTTTTAATTTATATCTAATTAGAAACATCTTTTTCTTTAATTATTTAAAGAGTCGTTGAGAGTAAATAATTAATCCATACAACCTTAGCTATAATAAATATAATTCACAAGTACATTTTTATTATTCTAAAGCTAGTACATAGTAAAACTTAAACAAAAAATTATTTATTTTATAAAAAAACTAATGTACAGATACGGAAAATTAAATATAAAGTTAAAAATATAAGTATAAAAAGTTTAATTTTCAATACAGATTGCTTAACTATAAATGATAGGACTTTGAATTATTTAAATTGAAAATTGATTATAAGTAACCAATTAACTTATATTTCATTTCAGGTATAAAGTAGGATTGTGTGAATTTTACTAGTAAAGGCATGGATTCTTTCCATATACTTATTCTCCATTGGTTAGATTTTCCTCCTTTTATAACACTTGTACGAAGACCAAATTTTTCATTGAGAATATTAGCTAAGAATACACATTCTTCATGAGTAAAACTATTAGTAGCTATCATCACCCCTTGTCCTATTTGACATGAACCATCTTGCATGATCCAATGAGCTAAACCCATAGGTGTTATAAATTCAGCAATCCAATTAGGTACTCGTTTAATATTAGAATTAGAATAAAAGCCTTCGTGAATCCAAATAAAACTAGAAAAAGTAAAAAGCGTCAATCTGTAATTAAATCGATCTACTGTTGTATTTATACGTTTATCTTGTTTTCCCTCTGATTTTGTTACCAATTTAGGTAAAAAACTAGCACAATAACCTAGATTATATAAATAAAGAGATAAACTATGAATATATGCCGAATTAGATACAGATTGTTCTAATTGAAATCTAATACTAGCTCCTTTTCTATTTGGAACAGAATGTGACCAAAAGTCTCCTAACATGCCACAAATTAGGATAGACAAAACATCTAAATTATGAGGACCTACTCGAAGAATAGCCTTAGTTCTAGCTTTACTAAAAGGCAATAAAGCTGTAGTACTAGCACATAAATATTTATCCCTCAAACCTAGTTCAATAAATATAAGATTAAAATATTCAATTAAATTGCAATTAGGCCAAAGCAAAATAGCCATCATAAGTATTAAAATAATTACTCCAATAGACCATACTAAAATTCTAGGTGATTTATATGAACCATAGTATAAATTTCTTCCAATATGTCCGTAAACAAAGATGAAGAAGAAAGAAGCAACATTAGCATGAGTATAACGTACAACCCATCCATTATTAACATCTCTCATAATATGTTCTACACTATTAAAAGCAAAATCAACATGACTTTGATAATGCATTGCTAAAAAACAACCAGTTAATATTTGTATTACTAAACAAGTTGCAAGAAGAGAACCAAAATTCCATAAATATGAAATATTAGCAGGTTGAGGGGAATCTATAACGTATGAGTTCACTAATCTAAGTAAAGAATGACTTTTAAGTAATCTCATTATTTATTTTATTTTTCTTACATTTTTATATAATATAATTAAATTTAAAGCTAAGTTTTTTTTTCTAAAAATATAAATTATAATTAGCAAATTAAATTAAATTAGCAGATATTATATATCTCTGACATAGATAAAAAATCTATTGTTAAAAATTTTTAATTGATAAATTAAAAAGCAATAAAAATTGTTTTTAATAATCATAAATATAAAATATTAGTAAAAATAAATATTAAAATGAATGAAAAATTTAAATTAAATTTTATTTTGAAGTTTTAAAAATTTTCAATTTAAAATATTAATAAAAATTGTTTTTAATATAACACTGTAACTATGATTTAAATTTAATAAATATTAATCAAAAATAATTAATAATATTATTAATTTTTAGTTTATATAAGCCCAAGAAGATTTGAACTTCTACAGATTTCTCATCAAGAAATTATTCTACCATTAAATTATAGGCTTTTAAATAAAAATAGATTAAAATAAATAAATATAATTTGACTTACCAAATAGTCTAAATTTTATAAAGTTATTTAATTAGATATAGAAAAAAAATTAAAATAATATAATAAAAATTTTATAAGCATATTTATACTATTAAATTAACTAAACTTCTTTTAAATTATTAATCTTATACTTATTTTTTCTAATTAAAAACTAAACAATAATTTATTATTTTAAGATTATAATTAATTAATTAAAATATTATTTATTATTTAAAATTATATTAAGGGGGATGTAAAAATAAAAAATATTAAAATATAGTTTAAAATAACTAAAATATTATTATAAAATAAATATGAAATAGTATTAATTAGAATAATATATTTATATATAGGATTATTTTAGTAAGGTGCTATATCAAAAGCTACTAATAAACTAGGTACAAATATAATAAAAGCTACAGCTATAGGTAAAATGTTTACCCAACATAAATCAATTAATTGATCATATCTTAATCTAGGTAAAGTAGCTCTAAACCACACAAACATAAAACAGAAAATACAAGTTTTAATACCTAATATAATAGATTGTAAATTAATAATAGTATTATTTACAATTATTTCTGGGAAATTATAACCTCCTAAAAATAATATAGCTGTTAAACAACTAAATAATACAATTGAAGAATATTCAGCAAGGAAGAAAAATACAAATGGAACAGATGAATGTTCAGTAAAGAAACCAGCAACTAATTCAGATTCCACAATATACTATAACTAAAAAAATTCTAATATTCTAAATTAATATAATATAATTCATTTATTTAAAAAATATTATCTTAAATTATAGCTTTAGAACATCAAAGATATTTAAATAATTCTAATTTATTTTGTTTTTATTAAAATAGTAAAATTTTCTATATTCTAGTTATAATAATTTTGACTATATCATATTCTAGTTTTTTCTAGAATTATTCTGTCTAGTCGATGAGTTAAATTTTAAACTGCTGATTAAATAATAACTTATTATTTTAACAATTTTAAATTGTAAATAAGATTAAATTTTTCCCAGCAAATAAGAATGTTATAAGCCAAATCTATTAGCTTCTTGAAGATCAAAAGGTGTACGACTAGTTTCAGCTAAAATAGCTATAAAATAAAAGATGAAAATAGGTAATAATGGTACAATAAACCAAACAGCTTGTTGAGTTTCAATTATTGTTGAAAAATTAAAAGATCCTGCTAATAAAATAATAATAAGAATAGCTGAACTTAAGATCAATTCATATGAAATCATAGCAGCAGTTGATCTAAGTGAACCTAAAAAGGCATATTTAGAATTAGCAGACCAACCAGCAAAAAGTATACCATAAACTCCTAATGAAGATAAAGCTAAAGTATAGAATATTCCTAAAGAAAAATCAAATAAAGTTAAACCTTGACCAAAAGGTATAATAGCCCAACCTAATAAACTAAATATTAAAGTAGATACAGGTGCTAAATAGAAAAGAACTTTATTAGATTGAGAAGGTATAACTGTTTCTTTAAGAATTAATTTTAAAGCATCACTGAATGGTTGTAATATTCCATAATAACCTACTACCTGAGGTCCTACTCTTCTTTGATGAGCAGCTAATTGTTTTCGTTCAATAATAGTCATAAAAGCCACAGACAATAGTATAGGTAACAATACCACTAAAACATCAATTAAATTAATTAATAAATTTAATATAGTTAAAATAAAATTATTATTTATCATATTTTTATACAATTATTTATTTTATGTAACTATCTTTAATGTACAATATAATTTATAATATAATTAAATTAAATTAAAAAATTAAAGATAAATGTATGTATTAATATTATAATACTACAATAAAGATATAAAATCTCGTATTTAAATTTTTATAATGCAAATTTTGTTTATTAATATTAGTTAATATTAATTTTATAATTAATAAATATATATATAATTTTTTATATAAAAAATAAAATAGAATATATTAATAAATAATATAGACAGATTTTTTATAATAAAATAGAATATATCAATAAATAATATATTTTTAAATAATATAATATTATTTATTTTCTTAATACACTGTAACAATAATTTTAATAATTTTATACTTATTATTCTCTTTCGGATTCGAACCAAAATTAACACTTTAGAAGAATGCTGTTCTAACCATTGAACTAAGAGAATTTGTAATTATAATTTTATTTTTTTTTACTTGTTTTTATTTTTAGAGCTAAGAAGGAATCGAACCCTAGATTTGAAAGACTTTGCAGGTCTCCTACAGAACCATCTGTAAACTTAGCTCATTTTTAAATTTTATAATAATAATTAGACAAATAAATTAACCAAATAACAAATTCTATAAATAAATAATAATAAATATAAATAATACAAATAAAACATTTTTTTAATTATATAATTATATAAATATAAGATTATAAACTAAAAATCTAGTCTAGTAAAAAAGATTTAAAATAATTAAATAATAATTAACTTAACTACTTTTAAATAAATTTTTAAATATATAAAAAAATATTATTACTATAATATTTTTAATTAAATAAAATTTGTCAATTAATAATTATATACTAATAATAAATATTTTACTTAATTATAATCGAATAATTAAATATTAATTAAAAATATTGAATTTATATTAATTAAATTTTGACTAATAATAATTATATAACTAAATAAACATTTATTGTTATTAGTTTATATTTAAATTTTAAACATCCTATTGGACTTGAACCAATAAACAGTTGCTTCGAAGGCAAACGCTGTACCATTCAGCTAAAGATGTAGATAATCTAACCTTTATATAAATATTAGATATTGTTAAAAATAATTATATTTAATATATTTTTTATTAATCTTATTACTAATTATATTAACTTTTAATAATTTATTAAAAAAACTTATAAATTTAATCGTAAATATAAAATATTGTCCAAATTTAAAATAAAAAATAAATAATATTACAATTTATTAATATATTTATCTATCTCAAATTTAATTTGAATAAACTTAATACTATTTTTAGTAATTAATATTATAATAAATATTTTACGAGTAAAGAGACTTGAACTCTTACGATCCGTAAATCATGAATTCCTAAGATTCACCCGGCTACCAATTTCGGCACACTCGCTATAATATTTTATTAATATTAAATTTAGGTAAACTTATTATAATATTTTATTAATATTCGACACACTCGCTATAATATTTAAAAATATAATAAAATTAAATTATAATTTATATTTCGTATTCTAATTATGTTATAAATAAATATACTTAATTACATTAATAATAATAATTAAAATATTATATTTTGTTGATAAAAAATTTATACTAAAATTTAATCATAAGAATTATATTTATTATGTAAAATAAATTTATTTACTTAAATATTTATATAACAAAATTTAAAAATAAAAAAATAAATTAGTTTAGAATATTATACTTTATATTTAAAGATATAACTATAATTAAAAAAATAAGGAGTAGAGTAATCGAAACCCTGTCTGTAAAGTGTAAATTTACTGCTAAACCACTCAGCTAACCCCTTTAAAATAATATATAAATAATAATATAAAAATAATAAAAACAAAATTTTTATAAAAACAAAATTAATAAATTATATTTAAATTAATATGAATTAATAATTTGTAAAAAGATATAAATATTAGTATATAAAGTATAAATAAATATATAATTTAAAAAATTGTATAAAAAGGTAATTAATAAAACAAAATTAGTTTATATTTATAGGGGGGTTATAAACTATTCGTTTTATTTTACAGCAGCACTTTCCAGTACGGCTACCTTGCTATGACTTTTGAGATGTTACTCAATTGGTTTAACTAGAGCTAATTTGCTTAACAAAATCGTTTAAATTAAACATTGTTAGATAAGTATTAATTATAAAAAATAATACTTTTTAATTAAGCAATAAATTAAAAATCTAACGAAAAAACTATAAATTTGATATTTAAAATCAAAGATAATAAATAAAAAACTTTTTTTGTAAAAGTTAAAACTTCATTCCAGTTTCCACCAAGTTAAGCTCCTTCCCAGCGACAGACGGTTAGTTCATTCCGAATGCTAGCTTCACCGTTGCGTAGTGATCAACGATTACTCGAAATTCCTTCTTCATGTCCCCGAGTTTCAGATGACAATCCGACTATATTTAATAGTTTAACTTTTTTTAATGATTAGCTCCTCCTTAAATTCCCTATAATTTAATTGTTATTTTTAAACTTAATATAATTCTTTAGAAAAATATTTAGGGAACAGTATCGCTTCACTTTGTAAAAGTCTTTGTGGCACGTCTATAGCCCAGTTCATGAGGGCCATAACGACTTGTCTTCGCCCCAAATGATGCTCTATCAGTATCATTAATTGTTAAGTATAAATTAACAACAGGGATTTTGTCCGTTAGCGGATTTAACCAAACTTCTCACAGCACGGACTGACGACAGCCATGCAACACCTGTATCTAAGTATTTTTAAATTTTAAAAAACACTCCTTTTTAAATAATTATTTTATTCCTTAAAGAAATTATTTTCATTATTTATAAAGTTTGTATGCAAGAACTGGTAAGATTTTACGCGGATTATCGTATTAAATAACATGCTTCACTTCGTTTGCTTCGAAACCGACTAATTTTTTTGTTTTCAACTTTGCAGTCGTACTCACAAGGCGGAATGGTTAACGCGTTAGCATCGTTACAAATCATTATCTTATCTACTAATTTTATAATTAAATTATAGTAGTTTATTAAGAAAAAAAACTAGCAACCACCATTCATCGTTGACAGGGAGCAGTAGTTGGGTATCTAATCCTGTTTCCTTACCTCCCTTTCGTTTCTCAGCGTCAATCTTTAGTTAGATAAAAGCTTTAACCGTTAGTATTCCATCTAAACTCTTGAGATTTAATCCTTACTTTAAATATTATTTGTTTTACCCTCTATTAGATTCTAGCTTCAATTCATTTTATAATTAAATAGCTATTATAATGTTAAAATTTTCAAAGCAGCCTACAAACCCTTTACGCCTGATTAGGACGACTAACGTTTGCGCCTCTGGCCTTACCGAGTCTTCTGGCACCAGTTTTGGACAGCACTAGTAGTAAGATAATATCATAATTTTCTCTTACTTTATCGCAAATGACACATTTGCGATTTCAGTTAGCTAGTTCACTCTTGCGAGCATTGACTAATATTCTTGACTGCTGGTAGTATAAAACTACTTGGGAGATTTCAGTCCCAATGTGGCCATCTGCTCTGTCAAGCATGGCTATTGATTGTAGGCTTGGTAGGCCTTTACCCATACCAACTACCTAATCAAAATAAATAGAATCCTATAGCAGAAAATTTCCTTTTTTTAATAAAAATAGCTTTTTTATTTTATTCCTTTATTTAACATTATTGTTATTTAAATAATATTCTTGCTTTAGTCAGTTATTATTTAAATTTGTACAATTAATGATAAACAATTATAATTTAATATAATACAAGTAAATTAATTTAAAAATACAAATAATAAATTTAAATAATTTACTTAGAATAATATCTTCTATTTATGAAGACTACAGGGTATCTTATTTACTATCCTCACCTCTACACCTTATTTCATATTATCATTTTTACTTATTAATCATTTTATAATTTATAAATAAAATTTTACTTTCAGAAACAACGATTTGCATGTCTTAAAACTACTGAAAAACGTTCAATCGGAACCAAAATTAAATTCTTTCTTAAATTAAACAATTTTTTATTGTCGTATTTTATTTGCTTTAATGCAATATTTAATATCTCTTTTATATTTAAATTTTTAATATTTATTTATTTTTAATTATTTTATAACTATTTTTAGAATATAACTTATAATCATTAAATAATAAAACCCTTCCCACTCATTAAATAATAAAACCTTAACTCATTAAATAATAAATAATAATGTTTTAAATATTTTATTTTAAAATAATAAAATTAACATTTAAATAAAGAAAATTTAAACTTAAGGTTATGATAAATAAAATTTAAATAAAATATAAAAATTTAACTGAATAGGCAAAAAAATTAATATACAAAAATTTAGAATCCCTCTGAGTAAACTAAAATTTATACATATAAAAAATTAAAGATAAAACAAATAATTACAAATAATAATATTAAATAATATATTATATTTTCTCTCATAAGAGAATGAAAGTTTTTAAATTCAAAATTGACTATATCAAAAGATAAATAAAATTATATATACTGATAAATACTTAAAATTATATTTAAATAGAGAAACAGTGTTATAAGATTATTGACCATTAAAAATACTTACATAATAAGATATAATTTGACCATTAATTACTCTAGTTTCTAAACTAAATCCACAGTAATAAATTTATTATCTAAAAATGCTTCAGTTTTAACTTTAGATAAAAATTTAATTTATAATCTTTTTTTATTTAACTATTAATTATCTATTTTCAAATATATATTCCTGATTTTTAATAACTCTAACAAATGAAGATAAATCATATTTATTGTTCATAATTTCAGTAAATGTAAATAATAAATTATTATATACTGTATACTTAACATTAATTGAATTAAATTTAAGATCAATAAATAAAACAGCTTCAGAATTATTTTTATATACAATAGCTTTATAACCATTAATAAATACAGTTATACCACATTTTTATTATTAATTTATCCAACCAAATTTAAATTTATGTAATATATATTTATATAACTCTTACGGGCACTGTCGGATTTGAACCGACGACTCTTTAAGGGAGTGCTCGTTTTCAAGACGAGTGCCATAAACCAGACTCGACCAAGTACCCTTTTAGATAAAATAGTATTAATTTATAGTTAATATATATTAAAAATTAATATATTTTATTAAATTAGAGCTAAGAAATAAAAAATAAATAAAATATTTTAGATAGATTAAATTCTTTATAATTATTACTCTTTTAGTAAATATATTATATTTTATTATATTATATTATTGTATATTTAATAAATACTTAATAATTTAAATAATTGTTATAATTTTATTTTTTTATAAATAATTAAACTTATAGTTATTTATATAACCCTGTATAAACTAAGAATTAAGATTTAGATTTATTATAAGACCGAAGGGAATTGAACCCTTATAAAATCCATTATGAGCGAACTGCATTAACCAATTATGCTACAGTCTTTACTATATAAATTATTTTTTTTATCATTAAATATTTTCTAGTAATTTAAATATTATATTATTAACTATTAATTTTTAATCTTTAAATTATTTTTAACATATATAAAATTAAATTAAAATAGATATAAATTAAAAATAAAATAGTAGTAGTTGTGAATTAAAAATTTATTATTTTATTTATTAAATAATATAGTTAAATATATTAATAACATTCATAATTCTAATTTATTAATTAATAGTTATAAACTTAGAAATTTATAGGTGTATATTTTTTTTAAGTTAATTTTATATAATTAAGAGAAATTAAATAATCAACTAATAAGAAGAAAGAATTTATTTTTAATATTTTAATATTTTTATATTTTAATATTTTTATATTTTAATATTTTAATATTTTTATATTTTTATTTAAGTAAATTAAAAAATTTATATTAATAAAATAAGTAATAATTTAATATTTTTATTATAAGTAGGCAGTAAAGGAATCGAACCTTTTACGGTCGGAGACCAATTATTTTACAGATAACCACCATTACCAATCGGTCAACTGCCTTATCGTATTTTTATATCTTAATTTAAATTTAAATTATTTAATTAAATTTATTGTCACATTCTTTTAAAAAAATTATAACAATTAATTTTCCGAATTAAAATTTCTTTACCCTAATTTAATTTAATAAAAATATCGAGATTTAAAAATTATTATAAATATAAATCTATTTTATAATACATACTTTCAATTAAATAAGGTTTAACTAAAATTGATAAATTAATAGAATATATTTTATATTAGAGTAAATGATTAATTAAAAAATTAATTAAATAATAAATTATATGGAAATTGAATTAAATCTAAAATAATAATATTAATATTATTAATAATAGGATCATTAACAACATTAACTAAATTTTAAAATTAAATATAATAATATATTTTTTATAGATATTATCAAAGTTAAAATAATATATAATAGTTAAATATATATTATAAACTATAAATAAAAATATTTTAATTTAAATATTACTTAATTATTTAATTAATTCAGAATCTGTTATAAATATAAAATTTAATTCTGATATTTATATTTTATATAATTAATATAAATAAATTATATTAATAAAAAAAAATTAGGAAGGGTGATTTAAAAATTAAACAAAATAATTATTTTTCATTAGATAAAGGTCTCTCATAATTAGTTAAAGATATTGCACCAGATCCTATTTCTAATACGAACCCTATAGTTAATACTAAAAAGAATACTAAAGCTATTATAAATCCATAAGTACTTACTTGATATAGAGTTACTGCTAATGGAAATAATAATAAGATTTCTAAATCAAATACTAAAAATAGCATAGCTACAATATAGAAATGAATTTGGAAAGTTGATCTAGTTTGACCTTCTATAGCTAAGAAACCACATTCATAGGCAGAAACTTTAGATTCATAAGGATTACTAGGAGCTAATAAAACATTTAAAGCTAATAAAGCAAAAGCTACTATAGGAACAAAAATAAATAACATTAATAAATTATTCATTAGAAATTAAATAAAGTTAATGATAGCAATTGTGTACTATTTAAAATTATAGATGGTTTAAGAACAAACAATAAAATTGATAAAGTTAATATAGATATTAAGAAACTATGTAAATTACTTAATACTGAATTATTTGTTTCATTACTATTTGTTATTTTGTCTGTAGTAATATTTTCTTCTGTATGAAGTACTCTAATTATTTTTAAATAATATGAAGCACTTATTACACTTACTAATATTGCAACTATTGACATAAAATAATATCCACTCTGTACAGCTGAATATAAGACAAATTGTTTTGAAAAGAATCCTATTAAAGGAGGAACACCAGCCATAGAGAATAAACAAATAGTTAAACTAATACTAAGAATAGGATTTAAGAAGAATTGACCTTTAAGGTCAGAAATCAATCTAATATCTGTATTAGAACCGTAAAAATTACCATTAATAAATTTATTAATATGTGTTAAATAACCTAAAGCAATAATAATTAAAAATACATTTAAATTAGTAAATGAATATTGAATAATATAGAATATTAATGATTCTGTAGATTGTTCTGTATTAATAGCTAATGCTAATAAAATAAATCCTATATGAGATATTGTACTATATGCTAATAATCTTTTTATCTTAGTTTGAGCTAAACCTACTACTGTTCCTATTATTAATGATAATAATGAACTAATAAGTAATAAATTTTTTAAAACATAAATTATATTTTCAGATAATAAATCACTTAAAATATTTATTGATTTTAATGATTCTATTAATTCTATTTCTGATGATAATGAGATACCACTTTGTAATTCTAATAATAAGATTATTATTGAGATTTTTGGCATTATTGTTAACCATATTGTTACTATTGTGGGACTATCATCATATACATCTGGAGCCCAATTATGTAAAGGTGCAGCTGCGATTTTAAATAATAAACCTATAAAAATTAATATAAATCCTAAAGTTAAACCATGAATAATTTGATTACTGTAAGATACAGAAACTAAACTATAAATAGATTCAAAATTAGTTAATCCTGTATAAGAATAAATTAAAGCAGAACCTAATAAGATTATACATGAAGATAATCCACCTAATAAGAAATATTTTAAACCAGCTGAGGTTGCAGATTCTGAATCTCTATATAATGTAGATAAAATATAAACTCCAAAAGATTGTAATTCAATACTTAAATACATAGAAACCAAATCAGCACAAGATAATAATAAAGAAGCACCCAATGTACTAAACATAACAATTAAAGAATATTCAGTAGATGGATTAATAGCTTTACCTACTTTATATTGAGGTAAATTATTTGTTTTGTTAACTGTATCATTTTTAACTGTTAATACAGAATTATTTATTATAGGCCAAGCTATTAATATTAAAGAAGCCATTAAAAATAAAAATGTATCCATTATTTCTGAAGTTACAGTTACATGGAATAATCCACTATATATACCTAAACCTGAACCAATTGATTCTATATATAAAGTATTAAAGCTTAATACTCCGGCGTAAATAAATATGATAGAGGATAACCGAGTGAATAAAATAGGAGCAAAATTCTTTTGAAATGAAGGTAGGGCAATAGCCACTATTAAAATTAATATACTGATAAAAATCATTGCTCATCTTAAAATATAATTAAATATAACTTAATAACTAAATCAAAAATATTACATAAAACATAAATTTTTAATTATTTAATTTTTTTATTTTATTTAATTTTAAATTATTATTTTTTAATTTAATTTTTAGTTTATTATTTATTACTTTTATACGAGTCCTACCAGATTCGAACTGGTACCGTCCTAATTGACAATTAGGTGCCCTAACCTATTAAACTAAGGACTCAATTAAATTTTATTTATTTTTAAAAAAATTTATATTTCCTTTTAAATATATAATATTAAATTTATGGATATTAATTGAAAATTGATTAAATATAGAATCATTAAATTTGTCAATAACTTGATATAAACTAATACAATCTTGATTACAATATTTAATAGTTTCATCTTTCAATGACCATTCTTTATTAAAATTATTAATATATTGATTATATTGTTCAATATTTAAATCATTAAAATATTTAAAACTAGGTACTTTACCTATATAATTTAAAATAACGTTCTTATTATATTGATCATTAACAAAATTATATGGAAATATAGTCTTATTCTCAACATTAAATTGTTTACTAAGTTTTCTTAGAGAACTAGGTAACATTAATAAAGAATCTCTAAATGATATAGTATAATTATTAATTCCATCATAAGTTAATTTAATATTAATCATTTTATTATCTTTAATAATAGGAAATATTTTAATATTTTCAATAGAAGATAAAATTTTAAGTATAAATATACCATCAAAGTTAGATAAGTTATGTACATAAATTTTATATCCATTATATTTTCTTTTTAATAATGAAGCGATAGCAAATGTTAACATTTCTTGACTATCTTTATAATCAGATAAATAAAATGATTTAGATATTTTACCATCATAAAAACAGATACAATATGGGCTCATTACATTATTAATAGTTTGAGTTTCTATATCTAAAGTTATAAATTTATTATT
Organism: Rhizopogon vesiculosus; assembly: GCA_001882365.1. Taxonomy (NCBI): domain Eukaryota; kingdom Fungi; phylum Basidiomycota; class Agaricomycetes; order Boletales; family Rhizopogonaceae; genus Rhizopogon; species Rhizopogon vesiculosus. Next base: position 56,873 of record LVVM01000008.1, read on the forward strand.
AAGTTTTTTATCAATTTTTAAAGATTTTAAATAATTAGTTGATCTTTTTATAGTTTTAAGAATTAAATGATCATTTTTAAAATGATAAGTTTGATTATTAATTACTCTTATAAAATTAGATTTATCTTCAGAATATTTATCGATAAATTTTAATATTATATTATTATTATTATCTAATATTTCAATATTATTATAATCTGAATTAAATGTTATTTTATAAATTAAAGTACTAAAATGTTTTCTTAGTTTTAATATATTCTCAGTTTTAGATAAAAAAAGTACCCCATATTTTATAGTCTATATTAGTAGGTAAATTATAACCATAAAATTTATTTGTAGGTAATTTTTTAATTAAGATTTTATTACCTTTAAATTTTGTATTATCAATAGAAATAAAAATTTACTCAAAAAACCTGGAACCAGGAAATTAGAATTATTTAAACTATATAATATTAGGTTAATTATATATAATTTTACACTTTATTAATGATGTCAAGCTATTAAAATTTAAAGTATGTAATTTAACATTATATCACTATGAGATTAGTTATAATAAATAATTAGTTTTGGAAAATTTTATAGAATATCTTTATGTTATTTAATAACAATATAACATTTATGAAAAATCTTAAATATTATTATAAAAATACCGTTGAATACTTTTAAATAAAATTATTATTTGTTACTAATCATATAATAAATTATATACTGCCAAGAGCGAGGTGATTCGAACACCTACCGATGATTTTGGAGATCGCCATACTAACCAATTAATACTACGCTCTTTATAGTTAATAATAAATAATATATTTATTTTTTTTTGTATTAAATTTTTAAAATATAATTAACATTATATTTTTATTATTATATTTCTTTTAGTTATAATTGATTTAAATAATAGTTTATTTGTATATAATTTATATTTATAAATATAATTTTTATTCTAATAATAAAATAATAATAAGGGGGGGGTATTATTTCAATAATTATGATTTATTACTTAATTTAGTTATATACATTCTTATTACTTGTTGGAATGTAAATAAAGGTAAAATATATTTAGAAAAAATATAAATTAACGCAATTAAAGTTAAAAATGAAAATGATAGTTGATTTACAAAGTAAAAAGGTATTAATTGAGGCATTATTTTTATAAATATAATATATTTAGGCTCTTATATATATAATATATATTATATATTGAAGAACTATCTCTGCTTAATAATTAAACATAATTTAATAAATCAAACATAAGAAAAATTATGAATATAATCATAAACTTTTCAATAAATGAGATAATGAGGGTATCTAATATCTATTAAAAAAATATAAGAATTTGTAATTTAATTAAAAAAATAAAACATATAAAATATATACTATTTAAATATTCTTATTACTAATTAATAATAATAATAAATATTTATTTTGTATTTTATTATTATTTACTACTTAATACTAAATTAATTAAACTTTAAGTTCAGTATTAAATTTAAAATATTAATAAATTTAAATATTAATTTAATATTTTTCTTTACGAGTAATCAGATTCGAACTGATGATATCTACTTGGAAGGTAGAGGCTATACCAACTTAACTATACTCGCTATAATATTATATTTAATACATTATATTCTTTTACCACATATAAAATAAAATTCTAGTTAATTAAAAATTTTACAGATATATAAATTACTTAATTAAAATTACTTTAATAATTAACTTATTTTAATAATAAATAATAATATAAATAAAATAATTTATTAAAATTAATTATAATTAGATTTATAAATTATATTAATACTAAGATTAGACTTATAAATAAGGGGGGTAAATTAGTGGCTAACATAAAAATAGAATAATTTTAATTTATTAATAATTAAACTTAATTACTTTAATATAAAAATTATGAGTAAAGTAATAAGAAAGCAATCATTAATGAGAATAATCCTGTAGCTTCAGCTAAAGCGAATCCTAAAATTGCGAAACCGAATAATTGTCCTCTTAATTGAGGATTTCTAGCTGTTGATGCGATTAATGCAGAGAAGATTAAACCGATTCCGGCTCCAGCTCCGATTAAACCTGAGCAAGCTAAACCTGCTCCAATGTATTTTGCAGCTGCTAACATAATAAATATATTTAATCTTTAGTGATAGCGTCTAACATACCTTATAATTCAAATAATATACTCTTTTAAAATATTTATTGCAATTTTTGTTTTTTAATTAAAAAAGTTAAAATATAATTAAATAATTTTTTTAACAATTAAATAATAATAGGGTGATTAAAAAAAATAATTATTATTTAATTAAACCTAAATAAATTTTAGAAAATATAATTAAATTTTAAATTAAATTAATCATAATCATATTCTTATTTTAAAATTAAATATAAAATTAATCATAATTATATTCTAATATATTAAAAAGAAATATTTTAAATATTAGCTTAAACTAAATATGGAGGGGGGTTATAAATTTAAAAATTAGATTTTCTAGAGATGAAAATAGGTGCAGTCATAGAAAGTAATAAGATTACACTACAAATAATTAATAAAGAAGCACCGTAAGTATAAAGTCCATGTCCTATAGCTTCAATATGTAAGAAATTAGTAATAGTTATATCTGCTACATTAGGATTAAATGTATTTAAAACATTTACAAAAGAAGAATTATCAGAATTCAACAATAAATTATTTAAACTAGTTAATAATTCTAATAAAGAAGATAAAGCAGAAACATTATTAAATGTAAATGGCATTATAGTAAAGATTTCATAAATAAATAATGATCCTATAGCTAATGCTAATGGAAAATTTTTAGTATATTGAGATCCAGTTTCTAATATATCAGTTAATTTGATATTGATCATCATAATAACAAAAAGGAATAAAACTGTAATAGCACCAACATAAAGTAAAATATAAGATATTCCAATAAATCCTACACCTAATAATATTAAATAACCAGCTGCATTACAAAATACTGAGATTAAAAATATTACAGCAATAACTGGATTTTTAGAAGTAATAACTAAAATACTAGATAACAATGTACCAAAAGCTAATATATTTATAAGAATATTTTTCATAATTTATAGTAATTTTTATTTGTAGCCTACGTAATAACGCTCGAATTATTATAATTTTGTAATAAAATAATTTGTTTATATATTAAATTATAATACGACTAAAGGCTGTAAACAGAAGATTTATTAATCTTAATAAAAATTAATTAAAAATAATAAGCTAAAGTAGGTTTTACCTAGAATATGTGACTTTTAAATAAAAAATAAATAATTAAAAGCAGAGTTCAAAAGAACATTAATCTAAATCTAAACAAAAATTTATATTATAAAAAATAAATTAATTGTTAAAAATATAATTTAATATATTAAAATATAAAAAAATATAAATCGCTATAACTCTAAAAATAAGTTAAATGAGTTGCGAAGAACCCAAGAGGAATTGAACCTCTGTAAATTAATAATTTAATAAAAATATATTATAAAAAAAATAATTTTACTGCCAAAAATGAGTTCATTTATTTTTATTATATTTAAAAATTAAAGTATAACTCATTAAAAATTAAATAAAATCATAAATTTATTTAAATAATAAATAAAAATTGTTATATTATTAAAAAGTTAATATATTATTAAGTGAAAGGATGATCTTGTTATATATTTAATATTTAAATATTAAAAAGTTAATATATTATTAAGTGAAAGGGTGATCTCAATAAATAAAAATTTTATTTTAATAATAAATAAATTATAAGAAGTAACCTGATGTAACAGTAATACTAAATGAACCTCTTTTATTTTTATTAGTAAATCTTGCATTTTCTACAAATATAGATTTAGTTCTAGATAAACTTCCTTTTTGAGTAAATTTAACCGTTTTTCTAGGTACTACTCTTTGAGTCATAACTCTTCCAGCAACTTTAACACTAAGACCAGCTAACACACAAGGAATAACAGAGAATCTTTTTCTATTAATCAATCTTGTAGGATTTTTAATAATAATAGCTTTAAATAATCTCTTTAAAATTCTTCTTAATTTTATTCTATTAACAATTGATCCTAAAGCATTAACTAAAATATTAGGATCATGATATATTCTATGTAACTGAGTTAATTCTAATTCAACTGGTTTATTGAATATTTTACTTAACAATGCACATAAGTTTTCTAGTTTGATTTTATTTAAAGTTAAGAATGGTAATTTTTGATTATCTTTAATTGCTTTAATACTTTCTTTGTTACCATGTATACCCAATTTGTTTCTATTCCACTTTTGTCTAAATAATTTAACTTTAGGAAGAACTTTTTTGTAAAAAAATAAATGAATAATAATTTTATCTTGATTAATATATAAATAAGGTTTACTAATTAAACTAGACATTGATTTAAATGAATATTCTAAAATAGTATAAACATTTTTTAATAATTTATTATTAGTTAAATTAAAATTAAATACAGTATTTTTAACTTTAGCTACTTCTGGATTAAACCTTGTTATTAAACTTAAATAATTTATATTTTTTTTATTCAGAGATGAGTTACCTATAATATTTAAAGGTAAATTTATATTATTTTTTAAATTAGTATTAATATTTTTTATTCTAGTTATTAAATTTTTATTAATTTGATTATTAATAATTTCTTTATTTCTAGGTATCATTATATTAATGTTATTATTTAAATCTTTATTAATATTAGTGATTATATTTTTTTTATTATCAGTTAATATATTTTTATTTGAATTCATTAAATTTCTTTCAATTTTTTTTAATACAAATAATTTATTATTTAATTTAGTATTAAATGGTATATATTTGTTATATTCACTTATATTACTTAGTATTTCTAAGGAACTTTTACCTTTATATTCAGTATTCAATTTAGATTTTAAAGCACTGTCGAAATAATTTAACATTTTGAAATTTTTATTTTGCATTGATTTTAATATTTATTTTTAGTATCTATTTTTTTAGACTTAATATATGACTAAAGAAAGAAATAAAGTGAGTTAAAAACTCTCTAGAATAATTACTTTATTTTTTATTAATTTCAATAATTCATTATATATAATAATTACAATATGTATTATTTTCTAGATTTATATAATGTTTAATTAAGGAATACATAACTTAATATAATTATTGTACATTTTAAAGCTAAAGATTAGTATAAATACAAACAATTATTTTGTATTCAATTAAAAATTTATTTATATTATATTATATTTTAATAAAGTATTCCTAATATTATTTTAAATATATTTAAAATTGTTAGCTCATTCTTTTAAATAAAAAATAACTAAACATAAAAAACAAAAAATATAAAATTAAGATAATTTTTATTATATTTTAAAAGAAATATAAAAATTCCTCCGAAATTTTATTAATTTTAATAATGAGAGTTTAGATTTTTATATCAACAATATATTATAAATAAAAATGAATAACATAAACAAATTTAATAAATTTCAATTATTACAACCTGGTATTTGGTTTAATTATTATATTTCTATTGATAATAAAGTATTTAATATAAAATTAATTCATGATTGTATAACTAAATTTTGGAATGATATTATGTTTAATTTAGGTGAAAAGTATGTATTATTATATTTTAGAATTCAATTTAGTGATAGTAAATTTAGAACTATAGGTAATTTACAAAAATTAAATAATCATGATTATATTAAATTATTTTCAATATTAATTAATTTATTTAATATTTTAAATTATGATTATAAAAATAAAATTATTTTAAATATAGTAATTACTTATAAAATAATAGGATTTGATGATAAATTAATTAATACATTATTTAAAGGTAATAAAATCTTAACTAAAAAATTACCTACAAATAAATTTTATGGTTATAATTTACCTAATACAATGGATTATAAATTATGGGGTAATATTATCTGTTCTAAAAGGTATGCTAATTTAATAAATATACCTAATACAGATTTATTTTATAAAGTTATAAGTAAGCGAGAAGGGAGAATGATTAATATATTAACTACATCAAATCTTAAAATATTAAAATTTAATGATTATTATTTACATAATAATTATAATTTAAATACTTTTACTAGAATTATAAATAATGAAAGTTATCAATTTTTAAATGGAAAATTAATAATAGAAGTTGAATAATATATTATTAATTTATAAAACTATTATAGAAAATAATCCTTTAATATTAAAATATATTTAAGAAATAAAGGAGAAGATTAATATTTTTATTGCCAACTAGAATAAAAAAGTAAAGCCTTTTTTATAAAAAACTTTCTATATTATTCTTATAATATTATTAAAGAATTTTAAAAAATTTTATTATAAATCTTAAAAGTAATATAAAAATTCTCCGAAAAATTTATTTTTATAATAATGAGAGTTTAAATTTTTATAGCAAAAATATCTCAAATTATTATAAACATGCAAAAATTATGGAATGACAGTGTTAATTCTAACCTTAACAAAAAAATAATAATTAATTGTTATATATTTTATTAATATAACACCTAATATTTTTATTTTCTATTTAATAATATATGGTTTTTATTTATTATATCAAAATATTAATAATTTTTTTTTATTATCTATACCAAAACCAAAAAATAAATTAGAGTATTTATTATTAATACCATTAAATATGAGTTCTCTTCTTTTTTCTTTCCTTTTCTATTTCTATATAATTTAATATTATTTATTATAGAAAATAATATTTTTTTATTTAGACCATTTAGCTTTTAAATTATAGTAATGTATAATTTTATTAACAGTCAAAATCTTTTGATAATAAAAATAACTTTATTTTGTTTATTTACATATTATTTTTTTAATTTATATAATTCTAATTTTTAATTGGATCAATTTTATCATCATATTTTTAAAATAATTTCTATTATTCCTATATAAAACACTATATTAATATAATCCTGTCATATTTATGAAAGAAAATAGGAGAAGCTTTAATAAATCTTAAGTCACATTCTTTTATTAAATTAAAGCCTATAATTAATTCTTTTAGTATAATGGAATTACATTAATGATATCAGTTCGAATCTGATAAAGAATTATAAGTATAAAAATTTATCCGGTAATTTTATAATAATAAACGAGATATAAAATTTAGTAATACTATTAAAACATTAAAAACAATGAATAACAAAATAACTAAATATTTAACAGCTGGTAATCCTAATTTGTATGGTTCAATTATTTCTTTTAAAAAAGGTTGGAGAAAGAAAAATCCTGATTTTGTCGATTATTATTCATTTTTATTATATTTTTCTCATGAAACAGGAAAAATAGAAAGATTTTTATATAATTCAGGTACTAAAAATAATCAAATTTTTAATAATTTTATTGTTACTTATGATTCAAATAATCAAAATATAAGTAATTTTCCTTATAATAAAGAAAATAATCCTAAAGAAATACATGAAAATTTTATTGATTTAAATAAATATGTAAATAATATTGATAATATTATTGAATTACTTCCATTATCTTCAATTTCTTTTAAATCATTAAATGATGGTAAATTAAATAAAAAAATGTTTATATCTTTTTTATTTGAATTAGTAAGAGATTATTTTCTTTATAAACAAAGTTATAATTATTGTGATATGCATATATTAAGAAAATATACAGAAGCAAAAGATACTATTACAAATTCTAATTTAAAATTAGGTACTGGTAAATCTATATTTAAAAATGAATTATGGAATGATTTAATTTTAATGAATGAAAATATAAATTCTTAAGATTTAGAAAAAATATATAATTCTATTTCAGAATTTTATAGAAACAAATATATAAATTATAATTCAGAAAATAAATTATTATTAAATATTCCTAAAAATTTTAATAATAAAATTTATCAAAACTTTATAAATAAATTAGAAAATAATAAATATGAAACAATTTCTTTAAATAAATCTAATGAACCAGAATGTTTAATTGATTTAAAATGTTCTATTAATAGTAGAAATATTATTGATTATCAAGATTTAATAATAAAAATTATAAAATTTAATAAATTTATAGAAACAAAAATTAATAAATTAAAATAATACCCCCCTAAAATAATATAAGAGATAATAATTTAAACGGTTATTTTTATAATAATAAATCGAAAAAAAGATTATTATCTTATTAAATTAAAAATACAAAAAATGATTAATTTTATACTTAAAATTTCTGAATTCCTTAATAAAATTGCTTTTTATTATTTAACAAAATCTAATAAAATAGGTAAATATATCCTTTATTATGAAGTATTTTTTAGGATAATTTATCAATTTAAATTATTAAAAGATTCTAAATTATATAATTTTTTAAAATTAATTTTTAAATTATTAATATATTATAATTTATTTATGTTATCTACAGATTTTATATTAAAATATGAATCAGATGAAATTTAGATTATTTTAATTAATATTTATAATAATTTAACAAATATTTAATATACTACTTTATATGATATATTAAATTATCTTAAAAATAAATTTTATTATGCAGATAAAATTGAAGAATTAATTAAAGATACTTCAACTGATAATTTAGAATTAAATAAAAATATTGAAACTAATAAATATGATTATATATTAATATCAATAATTATAGTATCAAGTGGTATATTAATATATTTATATTTAAATAAAGGAGGATCACCTGATACATATGATTATTTAAAAATTGCAAAAAAAGATTTTAATAATACACCTTCTTCAGATTATATTAATAATAATATTATACCTGAACTAATTTCTAGAACATCTTCAACATCTTCTGAAATTACTGTTACCACTAGAGAAATACAAAGTCTATTAATTTATAAATTTATAAATCCTTATTCTACAGAAAAAGGTAAAATTGCTACAGGATTAATAAAAATAAATTACCCTCAATTAGGAACAACATTTGCTAAATAATATAAAAGAAAGATAAGACGGTAATAATATTTAATAAATATTCGAGTATTATCTCTTAAAAGAAAAATAATATTATAAAATGATAGAAAAATTACAAAATAGTCTTAAATCTCTTTCATTAGTAAGCATATCTTTTGGAATATATTCACATATTAAAAGTCAAACTTTAAAAAAAATCAGTAATGAGTTAATTAATGAAAGAAATAAATTTAATGAATTAAATAGTAAATATTTAGAATTACTTAAAAATAAATTGAATGAAAATGAATTAGAAAAAGTTATTTCTAATGAAAAAATAAATGATTTAATTAAAGAAATGAATTTATTAAAAAATAAAATAACAAATCAAAATTCAATAACTGAATCTCAATTAGAAAATACAAATAATGTTTTAGATCAATTAACAGATGTTAATCAATCTTTTAAAAATTCTAATAATGATTTAAATACTTTCATAAATATAGTAGAAAAATATATAAATTCTAAAAATAATAATAATTTTACAAATTCATTTACAATTTTAATTAATGATATAAATAATTTTATTCAAGGAATAACAATTGAACAAAATTTAGCTTTAATTACTATATCTGGTTCAATTTTTATATTATTAAGTATGTTTTCTATAATTTCTATATTTTATGGTGATTATTTAATTATAAGATTAAATATAGAAAATAAATTTCCTAAATTAGCTAAATTTATTCAATTAAGAAGAAAATTCCGACAATTTTATCTTTTAACTAATATTATCATTATTATTCTAATATTATTAATAATTATAACATTTAATATTCATTATTATTTTTTATAATTAATTTAACAAATATTTTTGAAAATTCCCCTATAATTAAATTATAATAAATTCGTATTTTAATTTTATAAATGCAAATAAAATAAAATAAAATAAAAATTGATAATTTAGAAAATAAAAATAATTATTATAATTATTATCTAGCTATTGCTATAATATCAGGTGCTATATTAATATATTTATATTATAATAATTTTAATAATTTTGATAAAGATAGTATATTTGATTCAAGTATGAATGATTTATTAAAAAAATTAGATCATTTAAAAAATATTGATATTAAAGATAATGACTCTTTAATAGATATGGATATAAATGATATAAATAATTCACCTTATTTTACTAATTCTACACCTACAGATAATTTATGAAATCCTGTAAAACGAGTAAGTTCAATAGATTCAAATAAAACTATAAAATAATTTATAATTCAAAAAGATAATAATTATTAAATAATAAATGTTACCCTATCTTATTAAAAATAATATTATCTAATACAAAATCTTATAATAAAAATTAGATATTAAAAATTAAATTTAAAAGAAAGATATGCCGGCAATATTTAATTAAAATCGAGTATTATATCTTAAAAAAAATAAAAATTATTTAAAATTATTTAATTATGGAAAAAATCAATCTAACTAACTTGATTAGAAGTCTTTCAATAGTAAGTTTAACTGCGACATTTTATGGTTTAATGCAAAATAAATCTATAAATGAAATTTTAGAAGAATTAGAAAAAGAAAAATATAACAATCATTTAATAAATGAAAAATATAAAAATTTACTTGAAAATAAATTAAATGAAAGTGAATTAAAAAAAATAATTTCTAATGAAAAAATGAAAGGTTTAATGGATGAAATGAATTTATTAAAAGAAAAAATCTCTAATCAAAATTTATTAAATGAATCAGATATTAAAAATATAGATAATACAAACAATATTTTAAATCAATTAACAGATATAAATCAAACATTTAAAAATTCTAATAATAAATTAAATAATATTATGGATTCTATTGAAACTTATATTAAGTCTAAAAATAATAATAATTTTAGTGATTCATTTATGAATTTAATTCATGATTTAAATAATATTATTCAAAGTATGTCTATGCATCAAAAATTAGCTTATATACATATTTCAGGTTCATTCTTTATCTTATTATCTTTATTTTCTATAATTTCTATATTTTATGGTGATTATTTAATTATAAAATTAAATTTAGAAAATAAATTTCCTAGATTAGCTAAATTTATTCAATTACGAAGAAAATTCCAACATTTCTATATTTTATTAGATGTTATTATTAGTATTATAATATTATTAATAATAATTTATATAAATATAGTATTATATTTTTAAAAATCCCCCTATAATTTAATTACAATAACTTCGCATATTTCCCGATTAAATAACTAATTAAAATAGAAATTTATATTACCATAACTTAATATTTTTATTGGTTCTAATTAACAAAACAAAATTGTTAATATTACCATAAGTAAACTTAAAAACAAAAATAATTTTTAATAAATCACCGTTCAGCAACATTTCGAAAAAGCCCAAATTCTTCAATAAGCCGAATATAAGCTATAAAAATATAGCTTTCTCTCTACTACTGAAATATTTAATATTAAAGAAAATAATATTGATAATAATATTTATAATTTAAAAAACACCCTATAATTTTAGTATTAATATTAAATATTTTATATAAGAAATTATATTAGCCTAACTTACTTAATTTTCAAAAGAAAGGAAATAAAAGACTTAAAACTAATAATATCAGCACAACTGACTAAAAATAATAAAAACAAAATATATAATTATTATTATTAATCTTAATTAATATAATTATTCTTAAGAAAAATAAAATAATTAATAAAATCTTAAATAAATTTATTAAATAAAGTTAATTTAGAAAATGTAAAGCCTAAAAAAATTATAATTAGTAAAAAAATAATAAAAATAAAATTCTTACTATTATGATTTAATATTTTAAATACAATTATTATATTATTATTTTGTTATAATTAAAATAGAATTACTATTATTATAATTTTATTATGTTACTTAAATTTGTAATAATTGTGGTTTATGTTAGGAAACACCCGGGTTTGAACCGGGACTTTCACCTTAAAAGGGAGACACTCAACCACTCGAGTTCTGTTTCCTAATAATCAAAAGATTATTTATTAAAAAAACAAAAATATAATCAATTTTAACAAATAAAATAAATTTTAAATTAATAAAATTTTACTTGTATTTTTTTAGATATAAATGTTTAGTTTAATAAAAATTAATTGAATAACTTAACTGAGTTGACCAGATTCGAACTGATATAAGCCATTACCAAAAAATGGTGTTTTTCCAATTAAACTACAACTCATTCTATCACTGATCTTCTTTTATTAATCTCAATATATTTATTACATAACATATTTTAGTGCTTATACAAAGATATAATATTAAAATCAGGTTCATCTGGATTAATAAATATTTTATTTTAGATTAGGAGGATATTAAAAAATAATTCTTATCTTAAACACCTACTTTATAGAACATAAAATCAGGTAAATAAGGTAATATAAACATTGTTAAATTAATAGCTTCTTTTTTAGATATAAAAATTTTATATTGATTTATACATTTATGACCATTTAAGTATCTAGTACTTTTAATGTTATATTTATATAATAATATATATAGTAAAATATCTACTTCATTTAAACTAAATTAATCTGTACTAATTATAATAGTTTTATTGATTTTATGGTAATAACCATTACACAGAATCCAATATGCTATAGCACGAGGTGTTAATAATAATAGTTCTCCTATATTTTTGGGTAGAATTTTTACATTTTTATTGTTAATTATTATATACCAATTTGAGTAAATTACCGTAAAATAAGGAAAAATTAAAGTGTGAAAATAATAAGAAGTATAAGTTTTATTGTATTTTTTATGTAATCTTTTTATTTCTTTAGGTCCAGTTTTTACTAAAGTTTTCAATTGATTATATAAATGATCTATAAAATCTTTATTAGATTTATCAAATCGTATGTGTGCACTTTATCTTTTAGACAAATACGCATCTCCTAGTAACATACCATTTATTATATCTACCATTATTTGAGTAAATATTACTTTACTTTTATCCATTTTATTCATTTATTGACAAAAATAAAATTCATCATGATTATTAAAATACTTTATCATTCTATACGCTTAATTTGCTTTAACTACTTAATACTTAAAAAATCAAAACATTAAGTTAGTTATTAAAATAAAGATTTAAACTTTGATTGAATAAAATCATTATTTTATTACACAACATATTTATTTTATTACTTCAAAAATATATTTTATTATATTTTTTTATTATTGCCGAAAACTGGAATCGAACCAATATTTAAATCTTACAAGGAATTCGTTTTACCTATTAAACTATTTCGGCTATGATAACTTAATTTAATTTGTTATATTATTTAATAATAAAAATTTTATAATATAGAAAAAGTATATTACTGAATTTATTTATATTAACATTATTTCTTATATATTAATAAAAATATATTTATATCTTATTTTTATTTGCCCCGGAATGGAATCGAACCACTTTTTTTCGATCTTCAGACGAACGCTTTAACCGTTGAGCCACCGAGGCTATTATAATTAATAATAATAAACTTTTTTATTTTATAACTATAAATTAAATTTTTCATATTGGAGAAAGATAGATTCGAACTATCATATTTGTAATGCAAATACAACTGATTACCATTATCAGATTCCCCCTTTTAATTAATTAATATGTTATTTTTTTAATTTTATTTTTTAATAAATATATTTATTTTTTAATTTAATTAATTTGTTATTTTTTTAAATTAAAAAGCTTAATCAAAATAAGTCTTCTTTTACAAATTTTGTATAATAAAACCAATAAATTTATAAATAATATGAATTTAAATAAATTTAGCTATAAAAAGGGTGATATTAAAAAACAAAAATAAATAAGATAAAAATTATTGTAAGTTGTAAGTTTTTTTCGTATAATTCTAAGTATTAAAAAATTATAAAATATTGTAATTATATTAATAAAAATAATAAAATTATTTATGTTTATTATATTTATAATAAAATTTATTTACAAATTTTTATTTTAACTGATTAATTAAACAGAATCTATCCAAGCTAAATAATCTTGAACTGAAACAGCTTCTACGGCTATTGGCATGAATCCGTGCCAAACTCCACATATTTCTGAACATTGTCCATAAAATGTTCCTGTTCTTTCAGCTAATATAGATGATTGGTTTAATCGTCCAGGTGTAGCATCAATTTTAAGTCCTAATGAAGGTACTGCAAAAGAATGAATTACATCAGCACCAGTTACTATTAATCTAATGTGGCAATCTACAGGTATAACCATTTTATTATCTACATCTAGAAGTCTTAATTGACCTAATTCAAGATCAGATTCAGGTATCATATAAGAATCAAATTCAACAGAATTTCCATTTTCATTCACATAATCACTATATTCATAAGACCAGTACCATTGGTGACCAACTACTTTTATAGTAATTGTTGGTGATGTTACTTCATCTAATAAATAAAGTAATCTAAAACTAGGGAATGCAATAACAATTAAGATTAATGCTGGAGTTATTGTCCATATTAATTCAATTAATGTTCCATGATTTAAGTATTTGTGTACGATAGGTGAATTTTTTGAATTATAGTAGTACATAACTGAACCTAAAACCCAGAAAACTCCTACACAAGTAATAATTAAATAGAAGAAAATTGTATTATGTAATTCTACAATTCCTGTAAATGCTGGTGCAGCACTATCTTGGAAACTAATTTGCCAAGGTTGTGGAGCGTCATTAAATATAGTATTAAAAATTGAAATATTTTTTAACATTTAATATTTAGAAAATATACTCAGTCTTAGTTTACTTTTTCATCAATAAAATTTAAATTTAATTATAAAAATTTTATGATCTAAATACCTTGTAATTATTTTATTTAATTACATTATCATATATATAAAAAAATAAAAATAAATTAATTATTATTTAATTATATATATATTTAACATTAAAAATAAATGTTAATAGGTATCCTAAGATTAATCTTAATCAATTCTCTTATTATAATTTAAATTTTTAAATTTAACTTTGTTTATAATAAAATCCAAGAAGTAAAGGATTCGAACCTTTTCTAAATTAATAATATATTATATTTTTACCTAATATAGTATTATTTGCTTTACCTTCCAGCCCACTTCTTTATTTTTCTAAATTTTTATTTTTTGACTAATAATAAATTATATAAAATAAAAACATATATTATTAAAAATAAATTTTAAATTATAATAAAAAAAATTAATATATGATATATTTTCATACGTGATAGTATATTTTTAGTTTCAACCTATAACATCAAGTCAATTAAATAATTAGTAATGCTAAACTTTACACTTTACAGTGAATTCATTTGCATCCTATTAAAGAAATGTTCTATTTCTTAATTTATTTGGATTTTTCCCAACTCTTTGCCATATTATATATAATAATATTAAACATATTAATTAATAATACAATTCTATCTTAAATTCAATAAAATATAACTTTATTGAAAAGATTACAAGAAATATTTGATAAGATAGGAATACCTATCAATCCTCCAAAGATAGAGACAAAGAGAAATCCATGATAGTATCTAGGGGATAGTTTCGTGCTTTATATACAATCAGCTCTTATCTAATATGTTTGTGGCTACCCAACTATGCCAATTAATCACAATATCCGCTTTACTTTTGCCTTCAAGTTTTTAAAGTTCATTTTCAACAATTGGTACACTAGAGAAACACATCCTATTGGTCCTTTCGTACTAGAAGGTCTCCCCCTTTTTACTATTTGTCCCACCAGAAGATAGGGACCATACTGACTCACGTCGTATTAAACCCAACTCATGTAACCTTTTAATCGGCGAACAGCCGAACCCTTCCAAGCTTCTTCCCCCGGAGGATAGGATAAGTCGACATCGCATTTATATTAGTTTAAAAACTAATACTCTTAACCTTTCAATTAAGTTTAGATTATATTTTCATCCAGTATAAAGAATACAATTTATATAGCTTCTGGATGTTGTCTTATAATCGTTGAGGGACTATTAAATTTATAATTGCTAAATTTAAATATTAAAACTTCCCTGCTGATTGTCCAATCTTTAAACAATTCAATATTATTATTAAATACAAAATATCAATAATAACTATTTAAAGCTCTAAGGATGTTCCAGCATATATACAACTTCTAAATTAATATTTCTATTAAAAATCCCCGATGTCAGAATCGATATTTTTTTAATTTATTATTCTAAAAACGCCAAAGCATTTACTGTTGAAATTTAGGAGGTTTCATTAATTTTATATAACATTGATTCATGCATATGTTCTTTCAATAAAAATTTAATTTCATTTAAAGAATTTTTGTTAATATAAATTCTTTCAAATAATGAATCATTTTTACTTTTTTTCATATGAATTGAAGTAATAAGGTTAAAATTATTTTTTAAAGCTTATCTAAGAATATTAACTTCTTTAGAATTAAAACTATCTGTACATAATGTAACACCTCCTCTTTTTACTTGTTGACCATCATCCATAATCCAAAAAGCTAAACTTCTGAGAGTTAAATGATCAGCAATATTTAAATGTATTATTTTACTACCATTAATATCTAGAAACATATCAGCTAAAGGTTTAAATACCTCCAAAGATTTAGTTCTAAAATATAAAGATTCATTTATCTTATTTAAATATCTAGAATCAGTTCTGGTATATGTTTTAGGTTTTTATAATTCAAAGCCTCCTTCTTGAGTTAACTTATGTAAATAATTTAAATAATCAATTTTGTTTTTTGATTGTTCAAAACTAATAAAAGCTTTATTTAAACCAGTTCTGCTTATGTGACCATCACCTAATAAAACTCCGTTCAGCATTTATTTAATTGCTTTATTCATTTTTATGTAGATTTTTTGTTTATATTGACAGCGTCTAACATTAGCAAAGGATTTATACTAGCTAACTATTTTTAGTCTTTTACTTCTTTATAAAATTGACCACATATTTTTATATTAGAAGGTGAAGTTTTTTATTCCTTCACACACTATCGTTGAAATAATAATTAAAAATTTTTACCTTACAAATTAATAAATAACTGTAAAATAATATAAATATAATATATAATATATAATATATAATATCGATTATTATATTTAAGGTGCCAAACAGCCGGGACAATGTGTACTCTCGCCGGCTATCAGCCTGTTCAAAACATTGTTATGTAATAATTATAAATTATATTACTCCAGTAACTCACGCTACTGTTCAGACTATGTCTTCATCTTTTCTTAAAAAATATTTTTCTTATTATAATTTAAAATAAAAATTGTTAACTATGCGATTTAGATTAATAAATTTTAGGTAATTTAAACATCATTTCAGGTATAATATAAGGTTTAATCAAGTCTAGAAAAAGTGGATAATTTGCAGATTTGATCACAATTACTTTTTTACCTTTGTTTTCTCGAATATTACAGTTTAATCTAAATTTGTCATTCAATTCTTTAATCATTTGACTTACTTCAGATTCTGAAAAACTTTGAGTATTTAATACAACACTAGTATTTTTAGAATTTAAATTGTAATCTAATTTACCACCATCATCCATGAACCAATAAGCTAAACCTCTAGCCATTAAATGATTTTTTATTAAATTAATCTTAACACTTTTTTTATTATTATTAATAAACAGTTCAGCTAAAAAATTAAAGGCATTATGACTTATAGTTTGAAAGCCCCAATTAATCACAAGATTTCCTTTAGGACTATATCTTTCCTTTTTATGATGAACAGACAATACCCATTCATCAAATAGATTAAAAACATGATTAGAATAAGCTAATTGTTTATTACCCCATTCGAATTTCATTCTATAACTTTTACCTTTGTTTTGAGTTTGTAAACTAGCATCACCTAACATTAAACCAATTGATGTCTCATACTGATTTTTATTTAAAGAAAATAAAGATGCTTTATACTCTCTCATTAATTTACTATTTGGACTGTTACCAATTATACAAGATTTGTTAATTTTATTCATTTTTTTATAAAAGTTTTTTTATTTATCACAACCTTAAGTTTAAATTTTCTTAAATTAAATGTTAATTACACTAATTAAATATTGTAAATAGAAATTAGATGCTGGGCACTCGTGGAAAGATTATTGTAAGCATTACTCACTTTCTAGTCGTTGAACGTTCTTATCTTACTATTAAAATCTGATAATTTTATTTTAACGATGCTAAGATAAGCTTCGCTGCAAATTAACTTTATATTTAAGTTTTCTTTGTCAATTCACCCAGTTTTTTACCTTATTATTTAGTTAATAAGGAGGACAACAAGTTATCCCTAGCGTAACTTTTATCAATTGATCCCCGTCTATTCCATAATATAGCGAGGGGTCACTATGCCCTACTTACGTATCTGTGCGACTTTTAAGTCTATCAGTTAAGCATGCTTACCGCCATTGCACCCTCCATAACCTTATCACTGGTTAATTGATCTCCATTCAACTTCTAGCTATACCTTATAAAAACAAAAAATAAAAATTGATGTTAAAGTAAATTAAAAAATTTACAGCAATATAATGTTTGTGAGAATATTTACACATTAATATTATTAATAGTAAATATTTTTATTTAATTTTATATTTGGATGTACTTTGCTACTCTATTAAAGACGACCGCCCCAGTCAAACTGCCAATCAATCAGCTCTCCCATTTTAGTTTTTTAATTAAAAAGGTAAACATTAACCCAACCCTAGACTTAAGGTCTTCCATTTTTTGTCTATCGACATACCTATTTTCTATTGACTAAGGTTGTTCTAGATTAATATGATGATTAACTACAGTAGAAGCTGCATAGGGTCTTCCCGTCCCCCTGGTGGCAACCCGCATCTGCACGGGTAATTCAATTTCACTGAGCAAGTTGTAGAGACAGTGAAGCCATCGTTAAATTATTGATACCGGACCACATTTAATGGCCAATTTATTTTGCTACCTTAGGATCCTCATAGTTAAGACCGCTATTAACCAGATTTTCGATAATTAACAGTTACCCATCACTTCTCTTATATTAATGGCATCGGGCAAACCTCACTACCTATACTATGATTTACATCGTTGCAGATAGCTGTGTTTTTAGTAAACAGTCGGGGCTTCCGATTTTGTGCCACCACAAAAGAGATTAATAAAATTCAATGGAGTTATTAATTTCTTAAAAATGGTTCCTCTTGTCGTCGAACTTATGAGGTTAATTTGCCGAGTTCCTTAACAACTTTTAGCTCTACGCCTTAGTATACTCTACCTACGAACCTGTGTCGGTTTAGGGTACGGTAGGCTCAATTTGTAATTAATTTTGTTTTAATATAAAAAATAAATAAAGACATTTCAGGTTCACACCTAAAATTAAATTCTTTTGACTAAACTAAATATAAAAATAAAAATAAAATTAACTCTTAGACTATTAGAGTAAATCTAAAATTTATTAGAATATATATTTTTTGATAGATAAACTAAAAGTTTAGTTCTAAATTATTTTCTACAAATTGAGTTATTCAAACATTTTTTTCCTGGTCCCAATTTTATTAAAAATAACAACTAAGTTTACTATTAAATTAAACTAAGTTTATCAAAACAATTCAATATTAATTTTTAAAAATCATTTACATTTTCAGAAATTAATTTTCTTTTCATAAGAATATTGCTAAACTAATAAAAACAATTGTTTAAATTAATTATAATCAATATTTTCATTACTATTCTGTGTTATTTAGTAATAATCTCCCTGTGGACTTTCAAAGTTGAACTCATCAGACAAAACATTGGTTTTGTGCCTTAGAGACCGCTATAACATTAGTTGAATTAATCTTTAGCTAATAACCCTTTCGTATTCGGCGAGAAAGTTTAAATCTTAAAAGACCTCTCGATCTAATTTCTTCTTTCTTTTTGCGTTACTCATGTCAGCATTATCTCTTCAGATTCCTATGAACAATGAAACACTGTTAATCATGGGGATTGAAACTATCTGAATGTTCTACTACCTAGATTTTAAATAAAATAAAGATAATATATTAAATTAAGATAAATAAAATATATTAACAATATAAAAATCTAATTATAAATTATATTTATATTATACTTTAAACTATTAAAAAGATTTGTTACTTATAAAATTTATTATTTTGTTATTAATATATTTCATAAAAATGGGAAATATTAAACTAATTTATATTAATTTTTAAATAATTTAATTAAATAATAATTAATTAATTAACAGTTCAAGATTAAATTTTGTATAATTAATTATTTATAAAAAGTTTAAGATATATTTGTCTATAAAAATTATAAACAAATAATAATTGTTTTTATTTAAAATTAACACGATATCGGTTGATTATTTAAGACCCGTTGAATTTTCGGCGCAACACTCTAAGGGCTGATGCGTTGTTACACGATCATTATAAGTAGCTACTACCAGGCTCACTTTACAGCTGCATTCAATTTGTTACTTCCTTTATTTCACTTAATAATCATTTGGGACCTTAATCATGTGTTCTCGGCTGTTTCCGTCTTGACTACCCAACTTAGCATGAGCAGTCTGAATATCTACCACCAATTTATGTAATTCCGAGTTTCACTTCCATTGGTAAGATTTTCGAGGTCCCCGCAACCTAAACTCCTAATAAAATAAAGAATTTTATAAAAATTTTCTATTCTAAAACTTGTTGGGAATTGCCGTGCTGTACCTCCATAAATTTTGTGTAGATGTCATACTTAAATATGTTTCGTAGAAAACCAGCTATCACCAGGTCAGATTGGTATTTCGCCGCTTTCAAGGACTCTTCGGAGAATTATGCAACATTCACCCGTTCGATCCATTATAATCTGGTCCTAGAAAGATCACCTGGCTTCGGGTCTAATAGAAGTAACTTACCCAATATCTTTACGATCCAGTCGCTTTCGCTAAGGTTTTTAACCTTGCTACTCCTATTAACTTGCTGCATTTATACCAATATTTTCATATTGGATTAGACTATACCTTCAACTCAATAAAATGTTAGGTAATTAATTAAATTAAAAATGAAAAGAAAGTAATATATAAAATATTTATT
>LVVM01000017.1:0-13803 GCA_001882365.1 Rhizopogon vesiculosus
CAGCCGAGCGCTTAACACTACTTCGCCATTGAGTTGAATGCTAGCCATTCATTGAAATCTCAAGCGAGAACTTGGGTGTCTTGCTGATGCCCCCCTAGTGTAGTGACATGTTGCCCTGGATTGACCTGAAGTTCTAAAATTTTATTTCAAAACGTGGTGGTGCTTATGTAATACCCTGCTTCCCCACTAGCGTGTTCATGCCCTTCCTGTAACCAGTCTGTACAGTACAGTGCTCTTCCTTTTCATGCTATGGGTTTGTCTCGTTTTCTGATGAGTCTAAACGGTATTCTCACCCTTTTTTCAACTTGCAGGAATCCCCAAGGTACGCCCTTCCATTGCATAAGTACACAGAGTTAAACGTTATGTGCTGCAGTTTTTCCGTTACATTTCGTGAGTTCGAGTTCTCCCATCCAATCACATGAGCTGATGTTTCGACAAGTGAACGGTACCCGCTCACTTCCCAGTTGATCGAGGAGAACAAGATTCCAGAATTCGGTGAGTTATTATGCTGACGCGGTGCTTCTCCCACTGAACACTTCGTATAGACAATCTCTATCTTGATTTTAACGGAATCATTCACAATTGTGATTATACCTTTGGCATGCAGCACAGAGTGGCTTATTTAATCTGTTGTTAGGCTCCCACCCAAATGACGAAGATGCCCACTTCAGGATGTCCGAGGAGCAAATATACACTGCAATTTTTGCATACGTGGACTTGCTATTTGGTAAGATAAAGCCAAAGAAACTCTTCTTTATGGCGGTGGACGGCGTAGCTCCGCGGGCGAAGATGAACCAGCAACGAAGTCGGCGATTTCGCACTGCAAAGGAAGCCAGAGAAGTCAGAGAAAAGGCAGAGTCGAAAGGAGAGAAACTCCCGGCAGAGAAAGCATTCGACAGTAATTGCATCACACCAGGTGCGTTTGTGGACGGTTCCGCAAGGTCCACGATGTAGCTCATTCCGCCTTAGGCACTCCTTTCATGGCCAGATTGTCCGAGCAGCTTCGATACTTTGTCAACAAGAAGATTTCCGAGGATTCTAATTGGCGTGGCGTGCAAGTTGTATTGTCTGGTCATGAAGTACCTGGTGAAGGTGAACACAAGATAATGGAATACATCCGACTATCGAGAGCCCAACCCGATTACAACCCAAATATCCGGCACTGTTTGTATGGTCTCGATGCAGACCTCATTATGCTTGGCCTTTTGAGTCATGATCCGCACTTCTGTCTCCTTCGAGAGGAAGTCAAGTTTGGACCTGCCTCAAGGAAGAAGAGTAACAACAGGTATTTTGTGGATTTCGTACACAGATCAGATTAGCTGAATGACAGCACAAGTCTGGAGAACCTTAACTTCTACCTTCTACATCTCTCGCTAATGCGTGAATACCTGGACCTTGAGTTTCGTGATATAGAACAGATTCTCCCCTTCGATTACAACCTAGAGCGAGTCATCGACGACTTCATTCTACTGGCTGTCTTCGTCGGAAATGATTTTCTACCTAATCTCCCTGATTTACACATCCACGAGAATGGGCTCGAGCGCTTGTTTGATGTGTACAAGAAGGTTCTACCGTCATTAGGTAGGTCTTGAATTCTACTTTTCTTGCATAGGCTCACACTGTTTGAGATGGTTATATAAACGAGGGCGGGGTTATCAATACCAAGCGACTGCAGGTCATCCTGGATGAAATGACCATATGGGAGCGAGAGATATTCCAGAAAGAATATGCAGACGCGAATTGGTTCAAGGGAAAACAGACCAAACACGTC
This sequence comes from Rhizopogon vesiculosus, assembly GCA_001882365.1. Classification (NCBI taxonomy): domain Eukaryota; kingdom Fungi; phylum Basidiomycota; class Agaricomycetes; order Boletales; family Rhizopogonaceae; genus Rhizopogon; species Rhizopogon vesiculosus. Next base: position 1,772 of record LVVM01000017.1, read on the forward strand.
CAAGAAATGGACCTTGCACAAAAGCGTGCTAAGCTTGGTACAGCTCTCCATACTTTCCTTCGTTAACCAAGGCTCAATCTTTTTTAGTTCTGACCCGCCCCCAGCGAGATATTTTTGATCAAGTACAGCGTTTTGTCTTGCAGAATCGTGGGAGATCATCGCAGCACCGAGCTGCAGCACTGACAATGCCTAATACTTTCCCTGCCCGGGAACGGAAGTTCATCAGCACGCTAGCGGAGGAGTTACATCTATCTGTTTCTTGGGATGAGTACGACGAAGACGATCAGAATCTTGTAACATGGCGACTACCCGGAGTTTTGGAGGAACCACTAGTAGAATCTGATATTGAGCAAGTCAATGGAGATGCAAGTAGCGACGATGAATGGAAAGACATGGACGAGGAAGATGATGAAAGCAGGGCTGCAGTCGATCGAGTGTTGAAGAAATTTGACAAGGCCCCTGTGATGGATGATGATGCTGGAGGAGGTTTTGACGCTCGATATGAACAGTCCATTGATGATAAAATGGCCGAATGGAAGCGAGGATATTACAAGGTGCGTTACTATCTCGCATGTTGTTCATCAGACCGACCGTGCGCATCGTAGGGGAAACTTGAGATTTCCTATGATCGCCCCGAGGAGATGCACGACTTGATCTACCGCTATGTTGAAGGTCTACAATGGGTTATGCACTACTATTACAGTGGGATCGCCTCCTGGGGCTGGTTCTACAATTACCATTACGCACCGCGAATATCCGGTAACTGTTGTATTCATTGTCGTCAGTGTGTTGCACTCACATTTCCTTCGAGATTTACGTGGTGTTGGCGATATGTCATTCGCATTCGAGCTAGGCAAGCCTTTCCATCCTTTTGAACAGCTGATGGGTGTCCTTCCATCTGCGAGCATGGATCACATCCCACAAGCTTATCAAGTGCGTTCAGCGGCCCAGTATCATATGTCGTAGAACTCACCACCCGCAGGATCTTATGTATGATCCAAATTCACCGATACTGGACTTCTACCCCCTGGAATTCGAGCAAGATCTGAATGGGAAGAAGCAAGAATGGGAAGCGATCGTTAAGATTCCCTTCATTGATGAGCAGCGGCTTCTACGAGCAATGGCATGTGAGTGCCGAATTAATTTTTTTTGGCCTTTTGTTGATCGTTATTCTACGTATACAGCACGAGAACATAGGTTGACTCCAGAGGAACGCCGCCGTAATGGCTATGGAACAAGTACGCGATTCTTCTTCAATCCTGGAGAGCCTACGGTCTATCCTTCATCATTGCCGGACTTCTTCCCTCCCTTATATCGTTGCACCTGCAAGGCGGAACCCTTCGATCTACCAACTCTTGACGGACTTCATCTCGTCCCTGGACTATGCGAAGGTGTATGCCTCGGCGCAGAAGCTCTCGCTGGATTCCCCTCCCTCGATACGTTACCCCACACGGCGCAGCTAGGTTTTCATGGTGTCAATGTGCACGGGTCCCAAAGCCGGAACAAGTCCATGGTGGTTCACATACAAAATCCTCACGAACACCGCAAGCCGGAGGATATCGCCAAGGAAATGATTGACCAACGCACTTTCATCGGATGGCCTTTCTTACAAGAGGGCCTCGTCGTTGCGGTTTCCGATTCGTTGTTTAAATACGAGAAGTTAGAGGTCGTGCCTGGTACCCCTCCAAAGGTCGTTTCCACTCCACATTTCCAGCAGAATTTGAGTCATTGGAAGACAAAAGCCGAGCGTATTGAGTCAGTATATTCGAAGAAATGTGGAGTTATCACTGGCGATGTCGATGTCCTCGTGCACGTCCGTCCGCTAAAAGGTCGGTGCTGGTGCTTTATGAAAGTCCCCTTCTTACCCACTCGTACAGGGTTGAGACGTTTGGAATCAGGAGCATTGATTAAGGACCACGAGGGACCTGAGAAAGAGATCGAACAAGCCGTTCAGATGGTCATCTCAGAAGTTGCGTCTGAAGATCCCAGGTTCCTTGAGAAGGATGCTCCACCTCTGTCGGAAGAATTTCCTGGTGGAACGAATATTTTTTTCCTAGGTGAACATGCGTATGGTGTGGCTGCTCAGGTGTCTTCGACCACCGACAGTGCTCTATCTGTTGTCTTGGCGGTATGTTTCAATACGATCACTGAAATGCGTCTTTCTAAGTAACCTCTTAGTTCTTCCCCTCGGATAAAATGGAGAATGACAAGTTCAAGGCTATTGTTGAGAGCCGTGATTCTCAGCCCTATTTACCATCGTTCAAAGCAGCCTCCGCAATTGGGATTTCGTCCAGGGCGCTCTCCAAGATCACATCAAGCTTCATGGTCCTCACGTCTGACCATCAAAAGAACAATCTCGGACTAAGCATCAAGTTTGAGGCCAAGAGCTTGAAGGTCATCGACTACTCGCGGAAGAATGCCCGCTATTGGGAATTTAGTGAAAAGGCAGTTGACCTCATTCGTGAATACAAGGTAGGTCTGTCCAAATCGCCTCGGAATTGCTACTCAACCACTTGCAGAATAAATTCCCGGAAGTATTCACGATTTTGGATCAATCAGGCGACGGTAAGCTGTTGATTCGCTGGCGATTCCACGTTCTCATCCTTGGAATGTTAGATATGGCCCGAGCCACGGACATCTTTGACGGTCATGCTGATGCCCAGGTGAAGGAAGTAAAGTCTTGGCTCAACTCCAAGGGCATCCGAGATCTTGAACCAGTCACGCTCTTTTCGGACCACTTAACGAAGGTATATCAGGGTCACCGTTTATCCCAAGAGTCGATGATGTCTCACCCAATGTTGTTTCTAGAGTGCTGTCAAAGAAATCGAAGAGGTCGCTGACGAGATCAATAAGAACAGGTCGAAAGCTGCAATCAAGAAAGTTATAGTGAAGAACATCCCTCGCCACGCAGTCCTGAAACCATCACATGCTATCTATCGACTCCAGAACCAACACTTTGCATTAGGAGACAGGGTAACCATGGTCCAAGATTCAGGTGGAGTTCCATTGTCTGTGAAGGGTGTCGTCATTGGGTTGAATGCAAAGTCGATGGATGTGGTATGGGATGTTCCATTTATGTCTGGTTCAACGCTTGGAGACAGGTAATTGAGACGATTCCTCGATGTTGAAATACTTAATGTGGTGATTTGCAGGTGTTCGCAATATCGGGGCTCAGCTGTGGAGTTTAATTCATGCCTAAACTTGAGCAATCCTCAGTTCATCGCCTCTACCTCTCCTACATCTACTTACCCTCCTCGCCCAAATGTCCCTTTCAAACCTCGGTTTGGCCCGTATCCAGCCATCCAGCCAACGCAGGGGCATCAAGCTGCAGCTGGATTCCGTCCTGCTCACCAGGGGTGAGATTCTTGTTCTCGCGCGCTATATACAACGCTGACTTTCTGCCTAGTCAACGTCAGGCGCCTGTAGCAATCATGTCCAATCCGAACCGGGGTCGCGGGGGGCTCGTCAGTCATACAGCTCGTCATCCATTAAATGAGCAAGGAGGATCGTCGGTCAATGCACAAGGCGGACCTCCGGTGAACAGTCGTTCAGCACCAAGAGCAGGAGGCACCTCACGCGAAGCTTCCGCATCGATATCGCAAGTTATGAACACTGACAACCAGCCTCTCTCTCATGACAACGGTGCACCAGGCAGAGGGGATGTGGCTCATCACCCTCATCATCATGGACATCCCAGAGGTGGACGAGGGTTCGTACCGCACGACCGCGGGAGAGGAAGGAGTTACCAAAGAGGAAGAGGACGTGGTTCTTTCGGTCGACCAGTCGAGTCTTCGTGAGCTTCATGTATTTCTACCTACCTTTCTGTAGCCTTGTTTAGCCCTCGTCCGATTTACTTGTTGTTCTTTCAGTAGTATCAGGTCTTCACTCAATGACTTATCATGACATGCTCCACGATATTCTAAGTATAGTATATGTAATTTCTAAACACCCAGTAGACTTTTGCCTCCTTGCCAAGCAGCAAAACTGATGGCAGTCATAGGTATGATCTTCAAGTAGCCTATTCCTAATCCTACATAGAACCCTCTCCAACCTCCGCTTGCGTATACAGCACGCACAGTCTCTCCCCATCGTAGCCACCTATCAGGTCTAGTTAAACCTCCTACTTGCATTCGCCGACGTACGACCTCAAAGGGGTATGATGCAGTCTGCGAAATTGCACCAGAAATGGCGCCAATGGCGAGGTTTGCCAGAGGGTGAGGTCGCTTGGAGTGATCATCAATCACCGGGTAGAAGTGTGCCCGCAAGAAGTCCCAAGTGAGGAATGCAGTGCCAGCATAAGGAATCATGCCCACCATAGTCACAGTGAAGCCACGGTAAAACTTAAGAATGGGGAATCGTTCAAACATTTGCGTCGTGGCGGTGCGCGCTGTAGAGGAAGGCGTGGCACCTTCATTATATATGACGTACATAGCTCGGAGGAAGGAGGGACGTGGTTTCCCGGTAGATTGGTCGGACAGTCGACTATGGAACGCCATGCGTACACGGACCAACTCGAGCGGATAGGTGAAAATAACAGAGGTCATTCCTGCAGGCAAATACACGTAAATGTGCCGATATAAGTGAGGGCCCAGCTTACCTGCAAGGGCACCAGCAGCAAAGCGTCGGAAATTAGTCTCTTGCTCCCTAGTTGGCATCAAGAACTACGCAACATAGTAAGGAGTGTGCGCATACATAGTAGAGGGGGCATACCGGTCTCCATTGATCATAGGCCATAAACTTTATGGCCGCGTACGGAAATATGCGGATAAGAGTTGCGGAGTGACCTTGAAGCAATCCTCTGGCGCCCCCATCTCTATATATTGCGAGTCCGGCTCGATACGCACCACTCCAAGTTCCTTTGTACGATGAGGTCAGTCCGGAGGTGGATGCGGGGATAAGCCAATGCGTACCCGCGTACTTCTGAAAATCTGGGTTTGAAGCTTGGAAGAGGATCTTAACTCTGTCAAGAGGGGCGACCGCTGTCTTCGCCTGCGGATACGATGGTCAGTTAACCGCAGAGCACAAGAGAGCAAAGCAAGGCATACGATACATCCTGCCAATCCACCAGCAATTCCAGAGCGAATGGCGTAGTCGATGGAATTTTTGTCTCGCTGATGGGAGACAGTAGAACTCATGAATATCCAGTAACACTATGTACTGGATGTTCTCATGTGCAAGAAGCGGAGGGACGAGCACAAAGCCGAAGCTACCGAAAATCACGGGATCCTGAATTACAGTGCACTCACGTGACTTATAAAAGACGCGTTCCATGTCACGCGTCACCTCACCAGCATTGCTCTCGACGATGACAAGCAAGGTGAAAAACTCCGATGTCAAGGTTCTTAAAGGTCAAGAAGGTAGAGAAAAATTACGGCTCTTGATGTTCTTCTGACCTCGTATTAGCCGAAGATGCAATATTGCAATATCTGAAAAGAGTGACCCACATAAGGCGCATATATGCGCTATACTGACGCAGAATCCAATAGATGAACCGTCCTTTTGGTGCTGTAGATGTTACTGCAAACTTGAAAGGTGCAGTGCCGAAGGCTACAACACAGAAGATCCTCGTCTCCCTGGCAGAAAAAGGCGAGATCGTGCAGAAAACATATGGTGCGTACAGATTTGTAACGGAGAAATCTCTTGCATTCAAAGCTTATCTAGGGAAAACAAGTTTCTTTGTCGCCAATCAGGCCAGCATCGACTCGGTTCCAGCCGAAAAGCTAGCAGAACTCGAGGTCGAATGCAAGACGATAGAGGAAAGTAACAACGCTCTTGCAGTTGAGGTCAGGGCTATTACAACAGGTAACACAGTGAAAAAATGGATTATACACTCGCCCTGACAGTGAAAAAGAATTGACAAAACTCAAGAATTGCCCGACGGACGAGGAACTCGATGCGCAGATTGCGAGTGCAAAAGAAGCAGTGAGTGCTCTGCTTACATGCGCTTTGACGAAACCAATGTATCCTATCTTTCTTTCTAAAAGGTAGCACGACATACTGAAAGACTCGTTCCCCTTCGTTCTGGTGCACCACTCATCTCTGCTGAGGAACTCGCCAAGGTCGATGTTGATTGGGGAAAATGGCACACGGAATGGATTCGTCGAAGAAAAGTCTTCATGACGTCAGTTCTTTGCTCATGTACTAACCCCTCGAGACCACCGACGCATTGAAAGTATCCGAACATGTCGCTGACTACCTAGATAGCTTTTGGCAGCTTGCGACAGATTCCTTACCGCCTCAAGACGCCGAGACGCTCATCGAAGATCTAGGGATCGAGTTCGACACTACCGAGCACAAGGCACTCGAGAAGGGACCATTGTGTGCTATACAAGGCACAAACACTCGCAGCAACCTGAAAAGGAAGCGAGAGTAATTGGTCGTCACGCCGCCTCTTTCATCTTGTTGACCTTTGTAATCATCGTGTATTCGTATGCTTTTGTAACTCGTGATGGAGAGCGGGGGAAATTCAAACTATAGCCAATCGGTAAGATACGCACACCAGACCCTCAACATTTCACATCATATCCTGGACTTTGCCATCCCTTTCTCTGCTTCTCTTTTCTCGTCTTTTGCTCGACGGTCTGTTTGAAACTCTGCACCTGCTTTAAGCCCTCCTTTCCGGCCTGCTCTACCCGCTCAGCAGCAGTCCTCCCACGTTCAAAAGCACCTTGGACCTCCGACGGGATACGCTCGGCAAGCGGCTCGGCATTTGTTCCAAGAGGACCTCTCTTCTCCCCTGACAGGATCTGCGGTTCCGCACCTAGCGCAAGTTTCGCATTGTCACCCAAATCATCCTTCACAAGTCCCGTCCCCGTCGCTTTCCAACCGGTCAGCAGACCACCCTCCATCCGACGGAGTCGTCCCACTTCGCTCCAGATTGCAGCCATGACAGATGGCACAGTCCCAAGTCCCGTATCCTTGAACACCTCAGAGCGCCGTCCAATATCGAAGGCCACAGCGTCAGTAGCATCGAACAGTCCCCTGATCTGCTCTGCCAGCGTACGCTCCAGTGCCTCGCGGAAGCGGATCAAGATGACCGGTTTGAAGACGGATGAGAGGATGGGGTGATTGGATTGCTTAACTTCCATCGCGATATCCTGCGCCAGGTTCACCTCGACGCGCTCGAGTTTGAAAAACCGTCCGGTCCTCTCACGCTCCTTGAGACCTTGGGGTGTGTTTGGAATCAAGCGGAACTTCAGGTCGACGTCAACGCCCTTCTGCGGGAGATTGAACCCCATGAGACCGCTGAAGTCGCTGGGCCCGACAGTAGAAGTCTTGTCCTTGTAGAAGAACGATACCTCCTTGAGAGTGAGCTGGACTGCTTGCAAGCGGATGTGAGTGAGGGTGCCAAAGGCAGTGGTGGTTGACTGCGACCCGGCGGGTGCAGTGATATCGACATCAGTGATATTGCGGATATAGACATGCCCAGGAAGTAAGTTCAGCGACGAGATGTCTAGATTTTCCAGCACAAATTCGATCTCGTTGTCAACGTACTCGGTTCTATCAGAGTATCAGCAAATCCTGTCACTGACTACGCACTGTTTCCCTCGGAAGCTTACCTGGGTATCGGAATGTCCTTGATGACGTCCAAGATACGTGGCACGTAGACGTTGAACGCGTCCTGCCAGAACCACGAAGCTTGATCGAACGCAAACTGCATACCCATCTGTTCTCCCATGCCCACGCTCTGCGCCAGGTCTTTACTGAATTGAGCATGTGCCTTCCGCACATGTTGCAAGTCTGGGTCCTTTGTGATTGCATTCTGGAACGCACGAAGCTCATGCCTGAGGCCCTGCACATCCTCCTTCCACTTTCGTCCCGTATCTGAGTCTTGATCAAGAAGCTGCTTCCAGCGCTCGCCCAGTTGCTGGTGCCGTCGGTGTGCTTCTTCCGAGCATGCGTACCCGGGCTGGTCGAGGCTCTTCCGGACGTGCTCAAAGAAATCATTGAACCAAACTTTGAGGTCTTCATCATGTCTCACGTCTACGGCACACACACGAACCCTGGCGAAGACATCATCCAGCGACTTGCCGCTAGCAATGCGCTCGACGAGAGTGCGGATGCCATGAAGCGCCTCATGTATATGTTTCTCTTCGGAAGGATCCTCAATGAACGTGTCAAGGGATGTAGCCTGATTGACGTCCGCGGCGGTATCAAGAGATTTGTTGACCCATTTTGATACAATATTGAAAAGCGTAGAGAGCGCGCGGTGATAGTCTTCGTCCTTCTGCGCGCGATCACAAATCTGCGCGAGTCATCGTTAACGACGCTAAGGTATGAAAAGGTAAAAAGCAAACATTGTGGTAAGTTTCCTGCAGACGAGCACTTGTGCGCGCAGCGGTGTCTTCAGCAGTCGCCTTCACGTCCTGCCCGACTCCTATAGCCTTAGACCCGACCTCCTTCACCGTATCCATCCTCTTCTCGAATTTCGCCTTCGTATCTTCCTCACGCTCTTTCTGGATTTCTTCCGGGCTCTTCCGCCGTCGCCCCAAATTATCCCGCTCACCCTGCTGCACCTCCGTGTCGAACTCGCGTAGACTCTCCTTGGTATAAGTAGCTTGCGACTCGACGGTTCCTGCGAGATCGGCCATTGCGAGACGCGCAAAGGAAGCGAAGTCATTTAAGAGGATACTTCCTTCGCCACTTAAATTAGTCCAAAGAATGTGTAGAAGCGTACGAATGGCAGAACGGAAAGATTCGACATCCGCGGAAGCCTCATCCGTATCCATCGCCTCTATACGCGTGCCTTTGTAGTCACCCTCGGAGAGGTGCCAGAGGACTTGTTGCAAGAGGTTGTCGTCTAGACGGATGATTCAATGTTAGAATGGATTCGCTCTGAGGGGAATTGAGATAATTACGGTTCTTTTTTGTCCCCAGTTGTTTGTACGCAAGCAGAAGGTCTTGCAGGCCACGCGCAAGAATTTTGCCAGGCTCGCTGAGTTTGCCCGCATCCGGGGACTCGGCGTTCGCTGCGATGTTTTCGAGTGTCCAGTCGATTGCGTCATTCACCTGTTTCTGGGTAGGAAGTTTGCCTGCGTCGATAGCAGCAATAGCAGAAGATAGTTTGTCCATGGTTGAAGCTGAAGTTGAAGTTGACCTGACGTGGTTGCGTTATAAATACGGTATAGGGGTTGGAGTACTTGGGATGACGTTCATGACGCGTTAGCAAGTATGATGACGATATGTGGAGCCCCTTGCTTGGCATTAGGTTTCGCAACTAAACAAGTTGGGCATTATCCCCTAAAGGCCCGGCTTTCTTTAGAATCGACACTAACCTGTACTTGCCAATCGCGATACGAAGGCTTTGGGTCTGTCAATCCTCACCCACGTCATGATTAGGCGTCGACATCCATTGGGGGCTTGTCCGTATATCTATTCCTGAAGAAATCTGCATGGTATATGAGGCTCGGTGACGACACAGATCGAAGCCGAACGAATGCTGGCCGGGGCCAACAACCTTCAGTGTTCGCGATTTTTCTACATCATGATTCCGATGACAGCCATACTGTTGGAGACTGCCAACGAAGTCGTGACCAAGTTTAATATTGTGCCATGGTGGTTGCGTCACAAGGGTTCGATGCTCCAATCCAAGTAGGCAACGACAATTATCGGTTTTGGGAACGCCGTCATAGCTGGCCTGGGTTTAGTCGCCCTCTAGTAGGCAGACCCTTGATAGGAGGAAGCTTGTTTTTCAACGCTTGGGTCTATCCCTGCCGGTTCCACGACAACGGTTCTCATAAAAGTCTGGCCGGATCAACTGGATGTCACAACGTGTACGGTGCACACATACCGTGCTGCGCTTTTAAATTCCCACCTAATCGGGACACAGTGGGTCCAAAATTAGAATAGGCAGTCAAAGTGAGTCTTGCTTGGAGCACTCATGACACTACGGAAGTTGACTTGCTTCAGGAACGTGAGACGAGATCAAGAACTTGGATGTGGGCAGAACTTGAAGGATCGCTGCACGTTTGGGGGAGGTATGGTTGATGGACTAAAAATATAGTCTTATGTAATGTCACCGTTATATTTCCGGTATGCGAAATTAGGCTAATATTAAAATTGTTTTTTTGGTAACCTATTTCAAGTCGTTTTGTTGTGAAAACTCTCTCAACTTTTTCTGCCCGTTTCGTCGCACACCAACCGCATCCCTCCCCTCCCTACACACTAATCCCGCCTTTCGAAACTTTTGAGACAATGTCTCGTTCCACTCTTTCTGCAATTTTTGTCCTCGCCGCCGTTTCAAAATTTGCCTTTGCTCAACCTGATCCAGCTGACCCAACTCCCCTTGTTGACAAGACCTATGCTTACCCGTCAGGAATAGTAAGCTTTCCTTACTCCATCTTCTTTATCACTTGATTTACCCCGGAGCGAAGCCCTACCAAGTTGACTACAACACCGCCGCTATCCGTGGCCCTCAGGTTGGTTACAACATCTGTAACTCTACTACCGAGAACCAGGAATCCATGTGCCAAACCTCCATGGTGAACCACATTGACGGTGCGTTTTTTTTCCTCCTAATACAGTGTTTATCGCCTTACGGTGTTATCTTGTAATATAGATTTCTGCTTGTGGGCGCCCCCCATCCCCAACTCTACTATTGGTGATACCGAGCAGGAAGAAGTTGCCTGGTGCACAAAGCCCGGTCATGGCACTCGTCTCATTCCCAATGGTGTCCTTCAGGGTGTTCAAGTCCTCGTGACTTCGGCATACATCCAGATAGCCGGTTTCATTGACCAGACTCAGGTTAACATGGCCGCTGACGACTACGGAGGAGAGCTTGACCCGCACGGTGCCGATCTCGTGAGTTCTTTTTCCATTTCACTTCAATCAGAGTTAACCTCTCATCCAGCGTGGGAACCCTCTTGGAGGCTTGATGTACTCCAATGCATTCCCAAGCAACGGTGGCAACAATAACACCTACCAGCAAGTCATTGATTGGACAAAGTATGTCGTTTTCACCTGAACCGAATTCTCCGAATTCTCACGCACCACAGCTTCATGGGTGGCAACGCCTTCTGTTTGACCATCTGTGACCCTGCTTCTAGCAGTGACGACCAATCCGGTTACTGCCAGAACATCTACGACCGTATGGGTTGCTCTTACAACATGCCTAACAATGCCCAGAACGGCACCTTCGAAGTTTGCGATTCTGATCTCAAAACTCCCGCTGGTATCTACGTCACTGGCGGTGTTACCATGACCTATTCTCAGCCAGCATCCGGTGTGGTCGACCCACCCTACACCCCTGTCGTTCCCGCCTCCTCCAACTGCGTGACTTACAACAGCGCTGCCCTCTACAGTGCCATATCCACCGTTACCCCAACCGGTGGATCCGTTTCCGCGAGTGCCACAGGTACGGGTAGTGTCAAGGCCTCGACTGGCACGGGTTCATCCGGGGCTTCTTCCCCAACCTCGACTGGCGGCGCTGTCGCCCTCGGTGTTTCGAGTATCGCCGCTATTGCTGGTACCGCCTTTGCTATGATCTTCCTGTCATGAATATGAACCCAGTAGTGTGCTGTTAACTATGACATTTAGCCTTTCACATACTAACGTACCTACCCCTGTACGCTGATTGTTCATGATAGCGATAGGTTATCCATCTTGTTTTTATTGAGACGATGTTACCATGGACCTGTTTTTTCTTCCTTCTTTTATGGGCTGTTGAGTAGCTGCTGTTGTTGGATATTACGGTATCACGAACTTGAATACAGCAACTTGATACCCGCAAAACAACTGTAGTCTGCCTGGCAATACAGAACAAGTACAATTTCATCAAGTCTATTTATCATGCTAATTCTCTGTGGGATGCATGTACTCCAAGTCAATCGCGAAATCATCCATGCCCTCCATATCCAAGCTTATTACCCGCACCATCCCTATCCAACGAAGTCATCCAAGTCTTCGATACGTATCTCAAACAGCCCAACACCTTCTGCATATACCCACCAACCCGAATGTCAAGAATGTCAAACCCCCTGCTCATCTTCACGACCCCCCGTGCGTGATACAGACGAAGGTTCACCAGTATCCAT
>LVVM01000019.1:0-20172 GCA_001882365.1 Rhizopogon vesiculosus
GAAAATTATGTTTGTCAGACATTGGCGCCGTTTGGCGGTGTACTTGTATCAGAAATATGTATTTGTAACGAACAAGTAGACACTGTGAATGAATCCGAGTTTGATTAGATGCCGAGACGAATAAACGTCAAAAGGAGAGTCGGGGACGGGCGCCCCCGCGCCGCTACGATATATAGACATTGAGGGGCCCGCGGCATCAAGTTTGACTGACAACCGAAAAAGGCAAGATTGTTTATCAAGGGACGATGTTGCCCAATAATTTTCTGGTCGTGCTTGTCGGTTTTCGCTGTTTGTCACCACCAGCGACAACGAACGGCTCGTCATCGCCATCGCCGTCACGAACAGATCTACTGTTCATTCCGAAGCTGGTGTTTACAACGTTGCATGCCCCGACGTAAGGCCGGCACGACTACGAACGGGATACGAACAAGTCCATGAACTAAGGTCCTGCCAACGTTCAACTCGGAGTTACTTGACACTATGGCAGACCTATCACCCGGCTTCTCGATGATAACCCCGCGTGCATCACGTTCGTCGATGTCGAGCAACATTCATCCTCCCCTCATGCGCCGTACATCCGAGAGCAGCGCCCACCCTTCTGGTTCAACGTCAATGCCATCCATACCATCGACCATTCCATCCTTTCGCGCCATTCGCAATTTCCTCCCCTTTGGTCCCAGCAAGCCGTCGTCCCCAGCTCAACCACCAGCACAAACAAAACATCCATTCCACTTTGCCTCTCTCCGCCGCTCCAGTGACCGCAAGCCTTCCTCTTCCTCTGTCCGTGACTGTCAACTCGACCACGACCACGATCATCACCCTGTTATATCGATTACTCGTCTCGAATCTGAAGAATACAAGAGTAGCTATGACCTTGTTCGTGCTGCCTCTGCCTCTGACAGCCTCCTGCCTTCCTCTATCGCTGCCCAGTCGACTGTAGTTCGTGAAGAGATGTACAGTTCGTGTTCTTTATCTTCTTCTTAACGTTGTCATTGTCATTGACGCTTCTATCGTTAATATTAATAGGCCCTGTACACCCTTGCCCCGCTGACCTTAGTACCATCCTCGAAGCTGATAATTCCGGGATTTCAAAACACATTCCCTCTCCAAGTCCTTCTCCCCCACCTACTTCTCCACAAACTTTCTTTCCCTCCCAGGACACCTTCCTTCCAAAGATGTTTTTCCCTCCTCCATCTCAGGGCACGTCTGTCTCTTCAAAGGACTCCCCAAAGAATACATTCTCTCCTTCTACAACATACTCGCAAACCTCTTGTGATCCCTCGCCCAGTACCTCCAACCTCGATCTCTCCCTGTCCAAATTATCCGCCGAACTCTATGATGCGTTATCTCCCACTACTGCCGATGGATGGCTAAGTGCTGTCGTTGTCGAAGATGCAGACTTGCCGTCGCGACCCTTACCAGATGGAGGGTCTGACAACAAGGATACGTCTACAGGCCTCCCCGAGGCCTCAGACCCAGATGCAACTTTTGACTTCAGTGCACTCGACCCTGACCTGGCCGAGCTACTCAGCCCGCATCACAGTAAGGGTAAGGGGCGATCAGCGGGAGCAAATTGGTTGAGTCCTGTGCCATATGGAGTTGGAGCAATCCCTATAACACCCAGTCCTGGCTTACAACCCGAGTCTTTAGTCGAACGATCTACTACACCTTTGTCACTAGGATCCCAGTCTATTGACCTGCCATCACGAACACCTTCATCCCCGATCACACGAATACCAACCGTTTCTCAGCCTACCACCCCATTGCCCTCAGATGCACTATACACTAGCTCCAGATTGCCACGAGGAGCAATCCGCTCTCCAGAGCCCACGCCGACCTCCCTCTCACGTCCCTCTCTAACAGCCCGTCGTACGCCATCACATTTGCCAAGGCTCATGCGAAGCGTCACTTCTGCCACTCCTTCAACACCAGCAGCCACACCAGGGACATGTACAGAAACAAGCACAAGAGTGCAAATGCGTCAACCTCCCTCACCTCTCTCGGCTGGTTTGGTCTCAGCGGACGTGGTAGTACAATCGCCATCAGATACTGCCAGGATGAGAACGTCTTTGGATAAGGGTGTGCCTCGTCCTTCAATGGACACTAGCCCCTCCCCTCGCCCTTCAACTGACACTGGGACGAGGAACGCTCGTGTTGGATCACCTGTGGTAAAGTTTTTCATGTTCACGATAGCTTTCTAAAACTTACAAGATAATTTGTAGCAGAAACAACACCTAACAATGCAAGGTCATGTCTCTTCGCCAAGTGGCAATTTTACGTCCACCAGAAGGGCTACGCCTTCCGTGCCCTGTATTACTACAACACTTGTGCCTAATTTCACTTCACCGTCATCCACCACTTCCTCCGCCATGCTCACAACCCCACCCTCTGCTATCACCAACGCAAATCTGACGACTCCCATATCTAAGCCTTCCTTGACTACAAGCACCCCTCACGACCCCACCCACCTCCGTCGTCGTCGCCATCCCCACCTCTTTTTCAACCGAAGGAGAAGCTTCAGTGTCGATGAGCCTTCATCCTCATCCGCTCATCCAGAGAGACCAGGATCCAGCGCGAGCAGTCAACTCAATGGAGCTAGTAGGTATGGGCTCGGCGTGAGGAATGGAGACCAGACGTTGGGAGCAAGGGGCGCTGAGGATGTGGAGACTCAGAAAGCAGGAGGTAGAAACAACTTCAATCCCGGAGAAAACAGACTTGCATCCTCCCCACTCACCCGTGGTATGTTGACGCCACTCACTCGCGGGCCTGGACCCCCAACCATGGAATGGCTTGGTCCGAGGACTGCTAAAGCTTTTGCTGCTGCTGGGTTGTTCGATGGGGAACGGGAAGGACCTGGTGCAAGATTTGGCCGACAGAGGGCAGGATCTGTCAGTCAATTCGAGCATGAGCATGAGCATGAGCGAGAAGGAGCAATTTCAGTACTAAGTCGGTATGATTTCGAGCGGGAAGGTGCGACTTCGGTGATGAGCCGATTCGATCGTGATCGTGAATCGTCCGTCGGTCGTTATGACAGAGACCGTGACCATTCGACAATCCACCGCTATGCCGCCTTGCGGGATCATGCCCCATCGCGTGCGGCGTTTTCAGAAGCCACGAGCACGTCTTCGTTCGGTACGAGGAGCGTGTCTACAGCTGGGAACAATGGTGCGGGATGGAGCCCGAGTCCGACGTTCTCAAGTACCCCAAGAACCGCATTTTCAGGGAGCACAGCTCCTACGAGTGTGAGTAGTGGTGTCGGGTCAGGCATCGGTACTGGAACCGGGGTTGGGGCGATGATAGTCAACGGCACAGGCCCCAATGGGGCTTTCCGAATCCTTCAAGAAAAGCACTCCGTTGAGACCTCTGCACTCCTGAACGCCCTCGCAGACTCCCAGGAGACATGCAGGAAACTGAGGGAGGAGAATGAAGTGTTAAGGGGGAGACTGAGGGAGCTAGAAGTGATGGTGAATCATGACAGAGAGGACGCGACCTTAGGGAGGGATGGCCCAGATGAGGAAGATGCATTCGAGAAAACACACAATTGTGACCAAGACTTTGACCGCTTTACGCGCCAACACCTTACTTCTCTACGCGTTTCCCCTGCCCACCAATCCCGAACACTCACGCCCATTCCCTGTAGGCCTCACATCCAACGTTCGCACTCGCATCTCCCCCAGCATGCCAGACACCATAGCGTATCCGCTAAGCCGCCCTTCGATTTCACGTTCCGACGTTCTCCCTCCCCATCGCGATTTACAGAGTCTCGCGATCCTTCCCTGCAGAAGAGACAGCCCCAGCCTCCGTCTCCACTGTCCATCCAGCCTCCTCTCTCCCCGCAGAAAAGACAAATTCAGAAGCAAAGGCGCGCAAGCACAACCTCGAGCTTGTTCCCCGCTCCACCTCCTGAAATGTCTATGTTGATGCTGGAGGACGTGGGGTTCGCAGCGAGTGAGTCTCCACCTTCTCCAGGTGTTTCCTCCTTTGCTGGTGGTAAAAAATTGGGACATAAACGTTCGTATTCACATTCCATGATCCCTCACTCGCATTCCTTCTATGCCAATCAATCCGGAACATTTACCTCCTTCGCCTCGACGGGCATGGTAGTCCCGAGCCCGAGCACCGCGACGTTCTCGATGACAGAAGTTCCTGGGTCCCCGCATAGTCTACAATTGCGCCCCGAACACGAGCTGCACCTTGGTGATATGACGAGTTTAAGTCTGTATGCTATGAGCGATGGTGACGGAGAGGAGATGGAAGATGGGTGGAAGGATGGGGTATGAATTATGTTTATTTTTCAGCGAACCACGGATGGTTACCTGCTGATATCTATGCTCCGTATGTGCTATGCTCCAGAGTTATTGTCGTTCATTTGTCCGTAATCTGTCGTATGTCTTGGTGCTTTTCTTGCTCACTTTATCTTCGTCTTTTTTTTTGCATTTGCTTCCGCTTTCGTGTATTGCTCATTGGATTCCACCTTCACTTTTTACCCCGATATCGCATTGTAGTATATACCCTCCGTCGTTAGGCCAGATCACCATCATTATAGATATTGTAGATATCCTTCATCACTTGATAATCAGATACTATTGAATCCTCTCGTTGTCCCGCCGCAGTCGTCATGTTCACCACGTTCCGGATCTCACAGTGATATCATTATTCACCGCCATGAACGCCCGACATCAGAACTTGACAATAAAAATAAACGAGGGATACGTTCCTGCGCTACTGCGCACCTCCTGGACGGCGGATCCTTGCAATTGTCATCCCTCTACCGCGTGATTTTTGAATCGGTTCCCTAGACCGATCTTGAGTCTCAAATAAACTTCCATACGGGTTTATACCTATTTTTAGTTTCCTGGGTCCAGTACAGAATTCTGAAGAGTATTCCTGCGCAGTCAATCGCAAATGCTCTCCGAGTCGTCCGCTGGTGTGGGCGATTCGAGCAATTTATTGCACCTAGACTCATCAGGTAGCTCGAAGTTGTTTTACGTCGAGAATTAGCATGGGTGTCTGGGGTGAGAATAGTGAGTGGCGGCGCCTCATGATATTATGTGGTCCCCCGCTAGAGTTGCCCAGTGAGGAGACCAATCATATAAAATGCGGAGTTTACCGACTGATGTATATCAACGGTGACTGATCAGACGTATAGGGGAAATCGCTGTTTGCGACTGTTACGGTGTGAGGTGACGGTCTCCAAAGATTCAAGAATGGCGACCGCATGGGCATCATTCGTAAGAATATAAGAATACCGACACCGATTTCACCACTGGCTGCTTGTCAAATAGTTAAGAGCCAAAAAAAAAAACATACCGTGAAATTTTGGGCGGTCGGAGGAAGAATGGCTTGAATCTAAACATTAATTACATGGAAACCAACTAGCGTTGAACGATGAGATTCATGAAAAGCGCAGCCAACATTTCTGAGAAAGGTAAGGCTCGTACCACTCAACTAAAATTGTCCACGCCATCAAAAGCTTTCCTGGGTTGGCTTTGCCTCACTGCCTGTGCTTATGGGACGACATACAACAGCTTCCCTGCCCCAAGTAACCCAGCAATAGATCAGTAGCATGTCACGGTACTAATCATGATCTTAGTCTGAGCCACGCACCCGGAGTGCGATGCAGTAAATGTCTGCTGAGTCAGGCTATTATCTGTGGCGTACATTTTAGAGGAACCGCCGCCGATGTATCAATCTATATGTGAATTCAATGTGCTGAAGCATTATCGTCGTTTCATCAAGGACGGTATCTATAAATTGTATGCGTAATGATATATATTAAATATCAATGTGCCGCGAAACGCGAATTCTTCCGCAACCGCGCACCAATCCGATAAAATATAAAACTGTGGACGACGTTGAGCGGCACATACAACCTGATGATTGTTTGACCCACGGTAATGGAGCCATGATTGTCGCGAGGCCAGCCAGAAGAGCCGTGGCGCCGACAGTCCCCAGTCTATCATACATTGCTCCCGCAAACAACGGAAATGCAGCTGCGAATGCTGATCTCAATGCACTATTACTTGCCATAGCAGATGCAGCGATTGGGCGGTATGCAGTGACAAGGTATGTGAACGTTGATGTAAAAACAAAATATATCCCAGAGCCGAAAGGTATAGAAGCGATGACTGGAGCGATCCAATGAACTTGAGAATATGTAGTGAATGCGAGCCAGAACAGACCTGTGGATAGGTTAAGCATTATGTAACCGAGGATCATTAGTTACCGACCCATGGGCACAAGTATAGCTCCTACTTGACCCATAATGAGCCTCGTCTCAGGAGGTGGATCGCCATTGTATTTGGCGGCTTCGCGGGCAAATAGTCTGGAAATGTGAGTTGTCAATGCTGGAGCGCTTGAAGAAAAAAGTGGACCAACCTGTTCCAAAACGGCTGTGTGCAAATGGCCGAGAGCATTCCGAGTCCAATCCCAATAAATGTCAGCCCAGTCATTTGCATGTTGAACCCATGGACACCTTCGAAAATGATCGGGAATGCCTGGAATGCAAGGTATAGAATTCCAAGAACAAGTGCATTCCTGGACTGATTATAACTTATATCGAACGTTGACGGGTTGCTTTGTGCTTACCAGGAGTCTAAAAGCAGTGCCATTCGGTCGAATAGCACTAATTCTAGGGAAGTTCGTCGTTACTCAAGAAGAAAAGAAGTAACCAAGAACTTACGAAAAGGTGTGTAGCAGCTAATCAGGATAGCGGAAGCAATGCTTCCTTCCCGTCTATCCAAAGGAGCAAAAAAGTTCGGATCTCCAGTTGACTCCCGCAGTCTGTCGAGTAGAATAATCCATCACGCAAGGATGACGGAAAGGAGGACAAGTACTCCTACCTTCTTGCCTTCTTATTCAAGATCACCGGGACGTACGTCTCAGGAACAAACTAAGACCAATTGATAAGTAAATTCATCAGAAATAAAAACACCCACCATCACCAACATCAGAAATTCTGCGGAGATCCAGCACAGTTGCACGCGATATGTCCATTCCCAGTATAGGTTCTGTCAAAAAATATCAAATAAAAATCGGGTCAAGGCTAGTCAACGAGTCTAACCTGATTGATGAATCTATGATATGTCGTCTCAGACGCAAATTGTGCAATGCTTCCGACATATGATGAACGTACCCAGAAATCATGGGACCAACTACCGGTCCGATAAACGGAGACCTTTAGAATGATAGGGTCAATCCAAATACACCTTAGGAGTTCAAAAAGTAAGCCTACATGGTATACACTGCCATCGGACTTGGCACGCGATTCAGCAGGCTATCGAGCAGTTTTGTGTAAATCCAAAAGCTTACTTCGCAATAGTTGAATTCGGAAACATATCGCTTACACTACCTCCGGCGACACTCAAAAAGGCCGATCCACAGAATCCAGTAATTAGGCGGAAGGTCAAGAAAACCCCTGTCATTATATTACAGGACTATCGTCCATTTCGTGGGCAAATTAACTCACCGACGTTGGGAGCAAACGCCACCGGGAATGTGAAGATGAAGAATAAAGCATAAGATATTCTGTATACAGTATTTCGGCCTGTCCGACTTTGTTGTAGGTATGCCATTGCATGCAAGATCTGGTGCGTACCATACACTTCAGACAATGGGCCAACAAGGAGTGGTCCAGTTCCAAGGCCTGTCACAAATAAACTAATTCCAAGGACGGTTACTTCGCGTGAGACATGAAATGTTTGCGCAGCACCCTGTTCTGTGAACGCAGCCTGTAATATGATTATTCCCCAACCTAATGCGACAGACAAATTGACTCACAATGGAAGAAGCACACGTCACGCATAGAGCAGCAGAGCTGATGACAAGAACCGCAAGCCACCGTCTGAACAGAGACATGTTTTGCGGATCATCCTCAGGCTCAAGGACGACAAGGTGTGGATCTTCAGAAGCTTCAGCATTTTGCGAGGCAGGCATGTCGGCGTCGGTAATTGTAGCATCGTGGGGCTGGTCGAATGACGCTGACTTCCTTGTTGATGTCGACATGGCTTGGCGCGGTACGAGCCTCAATGTTATTCTGCACAACAAGGGGGATATGCCAGTGGGTAGGGGAATGATATTGTCGAGGACATTTGGATATATTTAACGCAGAACACTGTGAATAGGCTGACGGAGTGCTACATTGTTGTAGCGGTGGCCGCCTCGGGATTGTGAAAACCGGCTTACACCGGCAGCGGTCCGGGATCATAGTAAATAAGGCCTATGGATGACTTCTATCGTTCTTCGTCAATGAGCTATGATCTCACTGGCTAACGTTCCTAGATTTAAAATACCAGGATTGTAAGCTACTTATTCAGAACACGGATATGTAACGGTGCTTACTACTGCTGGCGACACTGTTCGCGCTGGTGGTGCCATCATGAATGTCGTGAGACCTACACCCGATCACACACGGAATTACCCGCAAACCATAGAAAGGCGGCCGCAAAATATAAGTAATTTTGCTGCGGATGTCATATGCCTGTACGTCGTTGGTAGAAGTCGACATAAAAGAAGATGCGGGAGATGCATTCCAGCACGTTGTAAACGAAAGCAAGAGTGCAGGAGAGTAAAATGAAATGTGCAGGATTACCGAAGTATTTGGAGGATACCAACTTTGCATAATAACTGACGCGCTTCAGGAGGGCAGCCATTGAATCGCGTGGCGATGCCGTACTTTGGCCATGAAGAAACGCCGTTGATGATGCTGCAAGCAGCTCATGGTTCCTGTGATGTTGTCGAGTGCCGATCCTAGTACCAACTTGCCAAGAAGCGAGACGGTAGATCACATGGTAAAGTCATAGTTGATCTTAAAAATAGCGATGCTCAAGAGAGTCCTTGGGAGAATTGGAAAACGACGCAAATAGGTGAAGCAAGAGTTACCCTGGAGTCTAGAACTTTGGTGACTCAGTTGATGCGCGGAGACTGGGGTAGGGGGACAGTTCTACTTTGCTTCCCGATTCAAGGTCAAGTCGCGAGTCACCAGCACGTACTAGACGATGTCAATCAAAATGACCAGGACCAACTGAATAAAACTTCAGCACAGTTAAGAGACCGAGGTGGATTGACGGGAATTAAAAGATGTGTAAGCCTTTTCCAACAAAAGAATCTGACAACGTGTATTCGGCAATCCAACTACAGGCCTGAAGGACGGCCTTCTTGACTGACAAAAAGACATCAAAAATGAATACCTCACAGTGTACGTGATCATGGGACTGCACGTGGCTAATATAGATATAAGTGTTCGAGAACTCACTGCGCCACTGATCTGGAGAACATGTCGCTAACAGGCTTCCTCCAGCGATACTGAGGAAAACTGGCTGCAGAGGCCGATTTTAAACTAGAACAACAAATGCATTGAGTTCAAAGGAAACGCAAGGGAATTCCACGACATTGCATCCAAATGGACAGAACTTCAACATCAATTCAAAGGAGCCATGAACGTTGGGGCGCATACGGTGGACATGTGAGCGAGAACGTCTCCTCCATCACATTTCCAGCATTATCAGCAGTTCATGAAGTATCCCTGAACTTCATCTGGTAGAGTACACCAGAGTTTCCACTGAGTCAGTGTAACCATCAGACAGGACTAATTTGGAGCGAGATGCCAGCTATTCATGTACCGATTCTAAGGTTGATGTTTGAGCATCGAGTACTTAGAATCACGAATCAGCTGCATCGATACCAGGTATGCCAATCTGAGCAGTTGACAACTTGGCGAAGCGCACCCGTGAGCCTAGGCCTTTGTGATCAATATGTAAACTCATATCTTGAGAGTTATTCCAAATAGAGAGTCGTATTACGAGCGTTTACTGACGCGCCTGTCGGATTAGGTACGTACCAGTAGCTCTCTTGAGATATTGAGATAGGCTAACTGTAGCTGTCAACGCGAATCAATGATACCATGTCGCGACTATTTAGCCTGGCAGTGTGTTGGTTGACTATCGTAAGTAATCACAGGCTGCCAATAATTTATCTATGATCAGACGACCCATGGCCTTAGTCCTCATGACATTCAAATTCCGATTCAAACATACCAGTTTAACTTTTACATAAGCCTTCTTGACTTTTGAAGCCCTTTCGACGACTATCAGATATCTTCAGAGCGTTTCGCCTCGCATTGTTCAACAGGCGCATGCTAGACCACGCTTCTAGCACTGAATGACGCCGCTTCATTTTTGCAGACAAGCTGGTGCCTATTCCTATAATCGGAGAGGAAACGTAAAGCGACCTCGGTAACTCAATTTTTTTTACAACAAAAAAAAACAGCAACAGGCCGATGATCAAAATTTTAGTTCATACATGCGATCTGAGCGCACAACTAGTCGGCCCTCACGCTCTCGGTACCATCGTGTCAAGTGTTATCAGCGGCTCACCAAATGCCGTTATATGGGTTCCTGCAGAGAAATATAATCATGTCATATAGACTTTTGAAACTTGTCAAAATACATGTGAGAAGACGATATTCCACCCCACACTACACAGCACCACGACATTGGCGGCGAATAAACGATTGTCTCGAACCCCCTTGCCTGGGTTGAATTCCCGCTGAGCTCTGAAGGGCCACTGACGGAACAAAATTAATTGATGTAAAAAGGGTTGACTCAGTTGAATTGTTATCCCCGAGACTCAGGAAGCGAGTTTTTCCGGAGCATTTTGACTCCCAGATTTAGTTATTCGGCCTAGCAATTAAGCTTACTTGAACTTACTTGCCGTTGACAGCCTTTAATGTTTTACCATTGTGTTTTACAATCAATTTGACCGGTGAACAAACTGTTCCTTGACAGCCTTTAGGGTTGTTCAAATGGTTTGACATTGCTTCAATTGTAATCAATTTACCGGTTACGATCTGTTACGATCGTAAGACAGAGTACCCCTGAACATCCACTTCCTATTTCTGATGGATGGTGTCTATAATGATCATCGCTCTCTTGTATAGTTCCCGTGTGAAATCAACACCCACGTTAGCTTCAGATTAGCGTTCGCTACCCATAATGTTGATCACACACGAAAGGCCCCCGACTGCGGCCTACGTAACACGCCCTATAGCTAGACATTCAGTCAGGTTGTAATTGACACTGTCATCTAGACAATTGGCCTAGATTTTCCAGCACTCGATGCTGGTCGATGCTCTGTCAAAGGGAAATTCTCCGCCCCAAATTTCAACATCCCTGGCACTTTCCCTGATACCCGACCATAGATTGCCTATCGTTTCATGAGCAGCTGTCAAATCATTCACGCGACCACCTTCCAGTTCTTCTTTGCAACTCTGCCCGGAATCCGGTTAGTAGATGATAGGCGGAGAGTCATGTTGACACATACCTGGATGGCTTGGCTGATATCTGCATCTATCACTGCCAAAACATGTGCCATTGCGCCATCGTCTTCCCATCGCAAGCCGACAGTCGCTTTGACAATAGAAGAAAGGATAGTGAGACTTGCGAAACCCATCCCAGCTCCGTATAGAGAACGAGCGCGAGCGAGAGCCTTATCTAGCTCTGCTGTGGGAATAGCATAGATACCATTGAGACTAGTCGTGAATAAACCGTTTGTTGTCGCTATACGTTTAGCACTGGTCTGACGGAGTCGCGATCGCGCCGCAGCTGTGAATGCAGCCGCGAGATTAGGCGTGCCGGTTGCAAGGAGATTTCGGGTGATTGCACGCAAGCTGCTCGTGTATCACAATGTAAGTATTCTGATGCAGCGGCTGAGAATGACAAGTACTTGCTCTTCTATCGTGGCATTTGCTATCAACGTGTCCACCTGTGAGAGGAAAATGTATTTGCACTTTAGGTGATACTTGACGATGTCTCTAGTTTACATACCATCAAATTCCTAGAAACGTTCCGATCACTGTGAACGAAGGGCGCTAAGAGGTAAGATGACGAACTTACACATGCCCCAGTGTTTTGGCATTCTCGTGTGTGTGGATAGGTGCGACTTCGGGAGCGGGCATTTGGAACGGGATGAGCGCTGGTAATCGACTGGAGGGAGAACACGAGTGGTCGGACAGCTGGATCCGAACTTATTTAACACTTGCAGTGCATTTTCTCGGACATCATCATCATCCAGTTAGAAGCCCGTTCCGCAACTATTTCGAGGCAAGTTAGATCAACACATCATATACATCATTGACTAACACAGGCTGGTGCAAACCTTTTTGTGCGATTCAGATCGCGGTCAAAACGGTCAATTAATGTTTTGCCGTCGATAGCTTGGAAATCATATGCTAAATTCGTTACTCCCTCGTTAACATATGCCATCACTCCATTTTAAACGAAACATGTTGCAGACTGGACTGTTGCTGACTTGATGATTTCTACTTTATTCCTCTTGGCGCCATTTCTCTAGATTGAGACGGAGTTTGATAATTTCATTATAATGCGTCTCTTTCACTCCTATCCCGGTCCCCTGTCTAGGAACAATGCTCGGAACAAGATCACATCCGAAAGAGACATTTCTCCTTGGTCCTTTTACAGTTCCCAGGGTGTGGGTGGGTCTTTGGCAACTCTCAAGCAATGCCTGGGGAAGCGCCTCCGCAGCAAAGGTTCGTCAAGCAATGGCCAGGCATGTGGAAATGGGTTATAATTCCTTTGGTGAGTCGCGAATCTCAAGGTCATGTGTTTTTCTCTACAATTATGAACGCCATATTTTTGGCAGACATGGTACGCAATCCGTGCTCCTTGATAGGTCATTCAAATAACTGACTTCGCCGATATCTGCGCTTAGGGTACGAACTTCGTCTGCACTGCCGTGACGTGAACTGAACCATATATCCCGCAGCCGATCATTATGGAAGCGCGGAAATACTATTCGTAAGCTTTGTTCTTCGGTATTACCCAGGTCGCGTCTTTCAAGCCGGTATTTCCAGGGGCAATTCAAAGAATCGTTACTCAACCCGACGGATGTTGTTGGAGCTACAAAGTGGTGCGCATTCCGGCAAACGGAACCGTCACGTTCTGTCGTGGAGACCGCGGTCCGGGAACGTATGACACGGATGCGCACGAAGACTATCGACTTGCTGCAGGTTAGTCAAGATTTAATATGCTCCCTCTTCTTTCAATGCAGCCTTCCCCGTAGTTTCACTGGCAAGATTATTCCGACAAAGGGTATCTCATTGCCCTCCAAATCCTCCAAGACCTTCAGAATGAAGGGCTGATCAGCGCCGTAGGCCTGTGCAATTTTGATGCCATACGGACAGATGAAATCTGTACACAACTGGGACCTGGTTTCATCGTTTCAAATCAAGTTCAGGTCAGATTTTTCCAAAGCAGTGCTTCGATTGCTGTTCTCACCTTGATCTAGTTCTCTCTAATTGATACACGGCCCCTGGATGGGATGGCCGATGTATGCGAACGACATAACTTAAGATTATTAACATATGGCACACTTGTATGTGTTATGCTATTCCTCACCGATCTCGGATCACTACATAATGACTTGGCAGTGCGGTGGATTTTTGGCAGACAAGTGGCTGAATCAACCGGAACCAGACCTCTATTCCGGTACTCTGACGCCGTCTCAGCGCAAGGTACGGATCTCTCCTGCGCATAGGATTGCCTAACTGCACACGACGAGATCTCATAGTATCTGGACATGATTTTGAAGGCCTGGGGTGACTGGGCACTTTTTCAGTCCCTTTTGGCAGTGCTACGTGTTATCGGCGATCGTCATGGTGGGCTGAGCATTGCAAACATAGCCATGCGATGGGTTCTTGATCACTCTTTTGTCGGAGCTGTAATTATTGGTAGGACAATCATCTGTTGTCGAAGCGGAGATTTATTTCACTTTTCTTCAGGCGCCCGTTTGGGAGTTTCCGAGCATACTGATGACAACGATCGTGTTTTTGGTTTCAGGCTGGACGAAGAGGACAATCATGCCATTGAAGCGGTGCAAGTCCAGTCTAGTAGTCGTCGAATGATTACCACGATAGGAGACTGTGGGGCTGAATACCGGTGACATGGCTGTACTATATTCACTTGATGCCTATCATTTTTTCTGTGCATCTTGTGATTGCCTTGTATCTTTGATTAGGACTCGTAGATCTGTACACGCGCATCCTCGACTAGATAGGATCAAACCATCAGGGACATTCTCAGAAAATGAAGATCGTCAGATTTTGGGTTCGAAAGTTGATGGCCACTACGCCCCCAATCCACAGCGCTCAGACGTTCTCCCATGTGATCGGTGAACATTTTTCATCATCCCTGCTCACACTAGCATCATCCATCATGCGCATGGGTTCTGTATGCCGTCCATCGACAATCATATAGTATGTAAGATCCGAAGGCCTCGAAGATCCGTACTGCGACTCGGAGCTCCGGAACTTACTTTTTTCCTGCATCGCAATGGCCTCAATACACTATATGTTCCGCTACGGGGGCAATGCAATTGAATGATATACAATGAGGAATAGTGTTTCAAGTATTAATCCTGTGGTGTGTGAAAATCTAGTGACGCAATGTGAGGTTGGAGCTCATCCTGGATCATAATTTGCTCATGGAATCGACATGCTTGGAAATCATCGTGGACGATAGGCGCTGAATCGGCTGAAGTTTCCTCTTGACGTCACGCAAAATTGCAGTCTTGGGTTGCCAATCTCGGAAAGCATCTCGCAGACGAATAAAATCTTCTGAAAAAAGCTCGGCTACTCGATCATCCGCGATCAGATCTCGGAGCGCCCAAGGAATCTACGGAGAATTATCATTGCGGGAACCGGTGTGACAAGGGTATAGCAAACCTCATAGTCGTTCCGCTCCGTTCGTGCATCAAACGGCTCCATCACAAGCTCAACGGGTGATTGTTGTTGTCCAGAGTCAGAGAGGAAAAGGTAGTTGATTGCGAAGCTGGTTGCAGAGTCAAGTCCATACCCACCAATAGTAGAAGAATGCTTACGAGTATGTAGCAATTTCTTCATATGCTGTTGAATGTCCCACTCCATTCAGCGATCCAGCGGTTGACTCCGATAGATGAGCAAGGAGTCCAGCATCTGATAACCCTGCATTTCGGATACGTAGCAGGAGAACGAGAAGATTGGATAGGAAATCGGAAGAACTATGAATAACGTTAGCCAAGTTCGCACAAGATATAAGCAATGCAGACACGCACTGGTATGCATCTCCATCAATGTAAAGCGCACGCAAAATCAAGGGATGTGTCGCCGACGTGAACAGCCCAGAGTACAGTCCTACTACTTGGTCATTCAATGACGCTATATAGACCATTTTAACCTGCAGGAGAGATAATAGCTGTTAATCTAACGAATATCAGCCCTGGAGACGTTGCATACTCCATTATCCAGGACGTTTTGCAAGGCCTTTACGTAGTCTTTGGAAAGTTGACTTTCGGTATTCTGATGGTGGAGGCATGCATTCACTGCCTATAATCCCACTTCATGCAACAAACTTACCTGAAATTCGAATAGCTCCCTAGCAGCAATTGACTCGAAGTACTGGATGTTTTATATAAACCTGGATGCCCAGTGAAATCACGTAGCTTACCTGGATATAAGGTTGGACCAACGAGCTCGTGCTCAGGTACCTCAGTGGCCCATGATGAATTCCACACAAGGCCAGACAGCAGACCCTTTGCGGAGGGCGCATCGTACTTACGCTACCAGAAGCAATAGCGACTGCGGCGCTACCGAGATCACGTGCTGTTGTTCGAATGTGACCATCACCAATGAGGCGGTCCAATATGTGGGTCGAAACAATTGATCCCTGAGAATGTGTCGCAAAGAAAATCACATCGGCATCCCGAAGGTCATTCATCCACTCCTGATTTCCGATCAGGTTCTGATATAATCTATTTTGACGAGAGAACGACAGTGAGTATAGCAGAGACCTTATCGAGGACATCAACGTACTTATCCACACGGCCATTAATGGTACCTTGGCCTTCCAGGGGTATCTTAGTGATTTTCGACAGCTTCACATTGTGCATATCTTGCAATTCTTCCAAAGCCTGAACAGCCATGTTCACAAACTTCGAGCTTGTCCCGGTCGGCTGTATAAGGACTAGTCAGAACTGTGACAACTGACAACTGGTATAAACTAACCTCTCCAATGACCGTGCGCATGACGGCACCTTCAGAGGTGGCGTATGAGCTGACGAGTCGTTTACGGAAAAGTAAGAACGTACCAGGGAACCACCCGTGTACACCAATCACAACCGCCCTTTGACATCCCTGAAACACGTTCTGCTGTTCCTGTCCTCCGATTACATCCCACGATCGTGGGAGCGCCTTTTCATACGGTCCCAAAGGCCTTTCTCTTCCCTTACCTTTCTTACTTGCAACAGGCTCATCACGCGCGAAGAGCACATCGCTGACGTATTGAAACGTCTTTGAAAGAGCGGATGAAGGCTGAGAAGGCACCTGGGCACGAGGCTGCGTGTGGAACGTATCCTCCCATGTGGGCAAGACCAGGTTTGGCAGGGGAGGGAATATGGGTGTCTTCGCCCCTGACTTTTTCGAGGGCGTCGGAGAAGGTGGGCGCTTGGTGGTACCGCGCCGGACGGCGTCAGCAGTATTGACCGAGCTACCTGCTGGAATAGATTTCTCTTCACCTTTCTTCTGGGCTGGAGATGAGGAAGGTGAAACAAGTGGTATACCCGCTTGAATCGGCGATGGTTGTTTGGTAGTGAGATCCTTGCCCAACGGAGCAGAACTAGAGGCCGACGATGGAGAGCCAGCGGTCGCAGGAACTTCATCTTCGTCCAAATCCATAACCTCCATCTCTTCATTGCGACTCTCATTCGTAATAGTCTTCATCGCCACTGCTCGAGCGGAGAAAAATGAAATCCAGCCGGATCTATTATTAGTAATCGTTGATGAAATCGGATTAGTTTCGCTTGTTCCACTGGTAGGAGCTTGGGGCTCCGGCGAAGGAGACACAGTCGTGGCCGACTGTTGTAAAATTTCATCGTCTTTGGTAGGCTCCAATAGCACGTTACCATCTCCACCGGTAACTTGAGTATCCGAGTGAGAGCCCATCGATGTGGATGAGCCTTGGTACCACGACCACGGTGCATACCACGCAGAGCCTTGCGATTCTGATGTACCAGCGAACAGCACAGAAGGAGCTTTTTGTGATGCGATCTGGTCAGGTCCATCTGCCGACTTCTGAGGATCAACGGTCTCGGAGACAACGGTTGGCTGTGCCACTATTTCACCAACTGGCGGCGGCGGTGCATCGGGAATTGCCGAGGGATTGATTAGAGTGCTCAGGGTTGGTTCACTTTCTATATGACTTTCAGACGGCTGAGTACTAGCCCATCCGAGATATGACCACCAAGTGCTTGTCTGCAGGCTAGCAATTTCAACGGCACTTGCGGCATTTTTGTCGGCAACCTCTCCAGGTTGAACTACAGTATCCGCCGTAATGTTCACTTCCGTTGCCTCAGCAACAGGAGCAGAAGGCCTCTCTGTAGCCAATGGTATGGACTCTATCAAATGATGTGTTCAGTCATCATGCTAAGTACGCGTTTGGAAGATCGTGACAAACCTTGTGTAGTCAACTGTTGTTTACAAGGTGGAGGCTGGTCTGCTGGCAGTGACATAGTTCTGATATCGTCACGCTGAGCTGCAGCTACCGTCTTTTCAAGAGGGAGCTTTACCCGCCCGAGTAAAGGAATACCTAGAGTGAACCGATTCGTAGGCCTAGGAATCGAATTTGATGAACCATCACTTTGCAGAACGGCGGATGGAGTCGCTGGGGGCAACTTGGTGGGTTCGTCCAACGGCGAGGGTGTGGACATGGGGCTAGGTTGAGACTGGTGAGCTGCTGGCGAAGAAGATGACGTATATGACGTTGAGCGGGGAGAAGATGTGGGTGGATCGTTGGAACGTGGTTTGGCAGGTATATCCTGTGGGAGGGTTGAGGTAGGAGTGCTTTCCGTGACTGGCTGAGAATCTCTTGTTATACTGAGAATAGGTAGTTGGCTCGAGAGTGAAGAGGCAGCATGAGTCTGCAGATGTACAGACGCTGGCGCCGGGGTCGGGCGTCGGGTCTTCTGGACGCCAGAATCAGGAACCTCTTCCCCTTTTGTTCGTGTCCACGAGGCGAACCAAGAAGACTTGTGAGGCAACGCTGCAACGGACGAATCACGAGGAGGGGTAAAAGAAGAAGGATTAGATGGAATAGGTACTGTGAAATCTAAAGATGTCGCAGGTGCACCAGGCAGCACTCCCATAGTGTCACTCTTACTAGGGGACGCAGGAAGTGAACCTAAAATGATATAACGCGTTCAAAGGTGCGAAACAAAGACATTAAAAAGTAATACCTTCGGCCACCGACTGTAAGCTCTCCTGGGCACCAGTGGTCGGCTCTTCCCCTGCTTCATGGGCATTAGCGAGTTCAGGCTGGTTAGGTGTAGATGGCGTTTCGTCTAAATATTCCTCGAACTGAGCCTTTGACATTAAGCTTGATGGACTGGGACTAGCTTTGCGCAGTATCTGGGGTAATTTCTCAGCTGCGGTCTGGGACGGCGAAACCTGCTGTGCTTCCGCGAAGACCAGAGAGATGGTAGGGTGTGAAGATTTCTTCCTGATAATCATATGCTTCCAGAGGGGGTGGTGAGGGTAAGATTTCATGCAAAAGAATGAAAGGAAAGTAGTCAGACTCAGGCTCAGGTTCACTAAGTCAAGATGAGCATCGAGCAACGTTGGTGTGGTGCAGCGCACGCAAGAGCAGCTTTCCTATTTTGGCCTCAATCTGAATCACACGTGACATATCACCTGATCCGCCACGACAACGCTAAGTTGCCAACCGATCACAAACTTCTTTGCAAGACCATGACATTGGATCAAAAGGAGGTCTAAATGATATTCCCCTCACTCACATACCCAAAAGGAGGCATAACCTGAACAGCACAATGCCCGTGGTTCCACTTCAAGAGCAAGGATCAAGGCAATATATTCCGCTCACTGCTCATCGATGCATCTGTTATCGTCGCTCGAGTGACAAAAAGTAGGCCCTCCACTTTGATCGAGACAAGAATTCCTTCAACTCCTTGCAAGGACGGCGAAGTCTAACCTCTAACAGGCGTAAAATAGGGAGTGTGCACTGTGAGTGCATTGAACAGGTCAGAATGCAAGATAGGTTTCCTTCCGGAACCACTGATCGGGAGACGGTCCGACAACGTTTAGTGCCGTTCACGCACACGAATCTTCAATCCTTGTCTTAAGGTTGGGACGTAGGTGGAGCAAGTGGAGGAATCCATACGGTCGTTTTACAGTGATCCCAACGTATGTCAGGTGAGCCCATACATTGGAATCATGAAAGCTCGTGAATTGGTCGGGTCAGACATATACCCTTTGAATTTGAGACTACGCAAGGTACATGGCAGACACGAAAGAGATCGTGCAAGAACCGTCACAGTATTGGAATCGCCTATGTAGTATGCATGATGCCCAGTATATCGTAAGACCCCGAAGTGGGTCTCGGTACAAAAGCTCAGCTGCGATGACCTCCTCTGATGATGATAATAGAATAGACGAGTCTTGAGTTTTGTAAGGCTGAAGAGGCCTCCGTAGCTCCGTCGCATCAATTGCGCTGCAGCTGTTTTGTAACAAGAGTGGAAGTCCCCATGATCGTTTCAGCCACGCGTCACACCAGAAGGCTTTACTTTGCCAGTCACAGATAGTGTGCGTGTTGATAAACAAATCCAGCCTGCACCACAAGATAAGCCTATTGATAGTATGAGCGACGCATCCATGGAGATCGAATTGTTCCAAGTAATATCATGATGGTAAAGACTGCAGTCACATGTTTCTGGAGCAAACCCGATGGAAGAAACGAAGGAAAGCCAGTAGACGTCCTCGAGAAATTACAGCTGTTTGCGAAAAATGATGATACTACATCGCGTGTGAGAAAACAAAGACCAAAAAAAGACTTACATAGTAGAATTTTCAGTGCTGAGCACTAAGTACTGAATCGTCACGGCCACTCCAAACATTATACCCTACCGCAACATGGGATTTTCTCGCCCCACATTTTTCCGTGTATTGAAGCAGGACTGCGAGACTGGTCATGTCAAAGCCCAAGAGTCTCCGTCGTGGTAGGCCAAGGGCTCTGAACTGCAGTGATGTCCACCACCTCCTCGAGCTTGTCAAACAATGGCCAGACTGGTTCCTGGACGAGCTACAACACCTTCTGGAGACCAACCATTTCATAT
>LVVM01000023.1:0-16600 GCA_001882365.1 Rhizopogon vesiculosus
TGTATCAAATGTTTTGATTAGGTTACGGCCGTCTGGTGGTGTAGGAGAAGGTGCAGCGGACTTTGAACTATAGTTTGGACTTAGATAGAGTTACAATATTTGAAATGAATCGGTGAGCGCATAAGATCATGAGACGGCCCGAACATTTCTTATGATAGTGGACACTGGAAAGTTGATACGCCCATAAAATTTGCCTCATATTTGCCTCGTGCTAATCAGAAGATAAAGTTGGTATGAAGACAGCATTATAATACAACAGCCAGGAAGAGGGAGGAATAGATATGAAATGATGAAGAAAGGTAACTGTTATGCTTCCTCTACTTTTGCTGAGTCGAGTCATAGCCCTGCTCCATTTACCCCCTACTTCTTCACTGTACCGATGACAGCGTCTGGTGCATATCTTGGAATAACCTGCTCCGCGAGTGAGCCGAGAACAAGAAACCACGATAGTAATTCATACCTTGGGATCGTGAAGCATGTTGAACTCCTCAGTTGCGTCGCGACCAGCGTAAAGAATGATAGCTTTCTCGCCTCCCGGGTGATCAGGCAAGAACTGTGTTATGAAACACTCAGAAAAGAAGCCACACTACTGGGAGGCATGCACTTACAGATGTGACATCAAGTACCTGGCCATTAACAATCACCCAGATGTCGTCCTTCTTGTTGTGCTTAGCAACATCTGCAGCGGTGAACTCCTTTGTTGCCGATGACGAATGGGCGGGAACATTTGTGGCAGCAGGCTGTGAAGGTGCGGACGAAGAAGCAGGCTTCGACTCAAGTTGTCCTGCCAGCGAACTAAGACGTCCCCCTGCCTTCTCCACGATAGCGCTAGTCGCCTGGAGGAGATAGGCAGCAGCAGAGTCGCCAGACACGCGTCCAAAAACAACACATCCAAGCAGTGACGAACCACCAAGACGATTGGCACCATGTACACCACCAGCAACCTCGCCAGCAGCGAAGAGACCGGGAATAGGCTTGCCGTCAGTGCCTATGACGCGTGACTCGGGATCAATTTCCAGACCGCCCATGGTGTAGTGCAATACAGGGGTCATGATTGCAACGTTGAAATAGTCATTCATGCTCCACTCTCCTGATGAGAAGTACTTCTAGAGTTTAACAACAGCGGAACAAATTGTACCAATATGGACCTTACCTTCTTGCCAAAGGGATCTTTCTTGGCCCTGACGCCGGCATTGTATGTGTCGAAAGTCTTCTTGAGGTGTTCAGGTGTGACGCCCATCTCTTTAGCAAGAGCCTCGCCGGAATCGAAACGCTTCATCAGACCACGACCGACGTAGTGCTTGCAGTGCCATTCAATTTCGCTCGAAGCCTGACCATTCAGGATCAGGCGAATGGGGTACTGGGGAAGGTTATCATTAAAAGACATAGAGAAGCAAGCGTATTGTATATACCTTGCCATTCTCCCAGATCTTACCAGTGACGTAATCACGATGTTGAAGTTCATCGACGAAACGGTCACCGTTCTTGTCAAGAAGCAAACCACCAACGCCACGCAGAGCCTCTGCGGCCAAGAACTTCACTTTCGCATCAGGCTCGTTGGGGTCAACGAGACCGGTCGGATGAACTTGGACCTTCTCAAGGTCAATCGCACTGGCGCCAATAGCCATGGCAATCTTCTGACCATCACCCGTACAGTGGTCACCGTTAGTTGTCGGGAGATCGTAGTATTCGGGACGGTGCTTCTTCAACAAAGAGTCACCACCAGTAAAGTCGGCAGCGTAACCACCGGTAGCAAGAACGACGGGGCCGTGTGCAGTTTCGGTCTTGCCGTTCCTAACATACTCGATACCTGTGACTGCGCCAGACTCGTCTTTGATGAGCTTGGTCACACGGGCTTTCTTGTAAATCTTCACGCGATCAGGCTGGCTCACTGCCAAGTCCTCAAGGCGCTCCATTTGTGCGTAGGTAATAACCTATGGGTGGAGAAATGCGGAGTTAGCGGAAATCAAAACGGAACGGAAGGGACGGAGGTTACAGGTACATACCATGCCAGGGAACTGTGCATTTCCTCTGTGTGTGCGAGGCTGGCTGTGACCTCCCAAACGAGCAACTTTTGAAAGGTCAAGGGCAAATTTGTCCTGCAGCCAGTTGACAGCATCGCCTGAGCGGCCAGTCAACACACGAATGAGGTCGTCACGGGCGAGTTCACGAGCCTGGAAGGTGTCAGTGTGAGACCAGGGCTAAAGAGTAGCTTCACTCACAGATTTCTTCGTATCCTCGAAGAAAATCTTTGCGTTATCTGGAATACCAGCCTCCTGTTGCGTTTGTGTACCAGCGCCGTTGATACCAGAGGTGGCCTTGGTGGAGTTTCCACCCATGAATCTACAGGAACTCCGTGAATAACTGTTTACCCTGAATGTGAAACAATATACCCTTGCTTGTCAAGCAATAACACATTAGCACCGCGCTCAAGAAGGGTGTGAGCTGCAGAGAGACCAGCAAGGCCACCTCCAACGACAATGACTTGAGCCATTAGAATGATTGATGTGACTGTTGATGTGGTGGTGGAGGGAGAGGAAGATGGAGAACCGCTGTCGGACAGCGGTTCCGGTAAGTACCCTTTATACCTCCAGCCAATCGCAAGGGGTGAAGCTTAAATTAAATCTGACATGTGATTATCGCATTATGTCAACTCCGGGTATTGCCAGGTATTACTTTGGAGAAACACGGACTTGTTGCGAACAGGAAAAGGTCCTCCGTCCGTCTCCAAGGTATTAGAAACGTTCTCATTGGTCCAGCACATGTCCTCTGTATTTCTATGTGGTAGTCTTCGATAACAACGAAATGTAATGCCTTAACTCCCTCACTTGCTTGACCCTTCCGTGCTGACAAATTGATGCAACTCCTCGCAACACCTTTCAACAATATCCGTCATGCTCATCGCTTGGTCCTCCTTCTCAGGTTCTATCAAAATAAGCTCTTTCACCTTTCTCGTCAGGCCCCCTTTCTCAGCATCACCACCCTCGAATATCTCGCGATGAGCGTCCAGGTATGCAGGGAGCACGATCTTCTCCCAGTAGTCAGGAGGGTCAACCCATGTGTCCCCCTCTGGATTAAATTGTGCTCCATGCGAGAAGCCGCGCGTGTCATGAATATTGTGGACAAAGAACGGAGGCGCGTGGGGTTAGAACGGCGGAGGGGGAATTAAACGAGTCGATGTGGACGTGGACATGTCAATCAGGAAGTGATGGAAGAGGAGGGAAAGTCAATAATCATTCGAGCGGAGTAGGAACGAGGATAGAGCGGAAGAACATACTTGCCGTGATGTAAACTTGCCGCGCTTTCCTCCGACTTTCTAGTGTCTTGAGCGGAACACGGAGCAAGAAGCGCACATCTAGTTGGTCTATAACTTCCTAAGACCGAGTCATGTCGATTTTCCCATTCCACTAAGGCATTGAGACCGATAACACACCTGATTCCAATACAACAGAAATCCATCGATTAAGCCCCACACTATGTTAATGTTATCCCTCTCCTTGATTTGATCTTGCATAGCTCTGAAGCGCTCAGTCAGACGCTGATGACACTCTGGTTCAATAGGCAAATCCGTCTGCTTGTTCAGATGATCATGACTTATATGATCAATCGGAATGCTTCCAGTATCTTTCACTTGTTTCATAAACTTGGATAGTCGGGGGTAGTCGATTGCGTGATTCGGAGCGTCCCAGTCTTGGTAGCCATTGTTAATGGGAAGCATTTCTTCAGGCTGCGCGATCGATCAGTGAGATTACGGTCTGTTCAATCAGTATGCCTTACTGGAGCAAAATCCTGCCACACATTAAGTAAAAGCTAACTGTCTTTAGGAGAAATTGACCAACATCCTGGTGCACGATAACACTACCGGGGAGTATGTTCTTTAGATGTTTCGCGAGTGTGGTCTTTCCCGAACAAGTAGCACCACTTCATATGATATGATAGGGTAGTCAATCGGTAATTGCTTGCAGGATGTGAAGTTCACATACCCTAGGCCAACGAGGATAACCTTGGTCTGAAGTTCGGCCATCTCAACCATGACGTCCGACAACTTTCAGAAGATGGATGCACAGTGCTGGTAGGCGATCAGCGATCCCGCCCGCCAAGTCAGCGTTTCAGCTTGCCCACGGTTGTCAGGCTTTGTCTGGTGAGGGCAATTGGATAGAATTGGATGAGCGTCAGAAGTTCAGAACCATAAGCCTATGCAAAGCAGTCGGCAAATACCGGTCGTGCACCTACTCAGGCTGTGCTAAGTTATCTACTACTCCCCTTTATTAGAAGGAAGACTACCTACTACTAGTACTAGCTCAAGCGCTCAAGATTAATCAAGCCATCAGATCTGAAAACCACTGTATCTAATGGTGATCTGAACGCTGAGGGGCCGCGCCGACCTTCAAATCTTCCATCGAGCGTTGTTCGTCGAGCTTTCAAGTCTGGTCTCGTCCAGGTAGTCTCGCCTGCGCCCCGCCAGCGCGCCAGCCATCGGCCATCTACACGCCGCCAAGCCTCGCGCATGTCGACAATGCTGCATTACAGCCTATTCCTACCGCGTCGTGTACAGCTTAGTGCGAGCTGCTACCTAGACGCGCGCGCCCTGGATAAGAGCACCCTCCACCAGAACTTGAAGCGCGTTGCTGATCTGTGCTTGAGTCTGGAGGCAAGGATTTCGAAGATTCAAAAGAAGCAAAACCTGCAGGCTAGCTAGGTATCAGCTGACTATGGCAACAGGATGGTCATCACGACATCCGTGGTATAATGACTGTCGGATCATCCTGTATTGGTCGAAGTTCGAGGAGAATGATAACGTAATGTATAGGGAATGGAGGTGATGTACAAAAACTTATTCAGCCGCATGTCTATTCGAGTTCACTGCAAACTTCATGCATGTCTCTCTGCTCTTTTCCTGACTTCTTCGGCATCCTCAGCAGCCTTCTGAGCACCTTCACGTTTTGTCTCATCTGCCTTTGACTGGCCCCAAGTAAACCAGCTGTTGCCTGCGTCCTTGGCTTCATTCGCACGTCGAGCAGCGGCGTCTTTCGTCTCTTCATACTTTTGTTCAGAGGTCCTCCTAGTATCCACTAAAGACTGTTCGGCTGCATTCTTGTACTGGTCAAATTTTGCCTGCGCCTCCTGCGCCGTCTGCCGTGCACGTTCAGTCAGATCGTGCCGGGATTCATCCATCTTTTGGCGAGATGCAGCTACTTTCTCCTGAGCTGAGGTCTATAGATAGGTCAGATAACTCCATCCACAGAGATACTCAAAGAACAGACCTTCAAAGCATCATAATTCTCCCGACTTTCTCTGAGGGCGTCCTCTGCCCTTGCCTTCCCTGCCTCTCCAGCTTGCCTTACATCATTATCCGCTGCACGGACCGCTCGCCTCATCTCCTCCTCATCTCTGCGTTTCTTCTCTCGGAGACCGACGCCCTGGTCACGATTGTAGAAATAGTACATCCCCCCAAGTGCTGCAACAGCAGATGCGATGATAAGGCCATTGTTGCGTCCGCCATTGCTGTTGGGAGGGCTAGCCTTGGTATTTGGCGCTGCTTGCCCTGAAGATGGAGGCGGAGTTGCGAACGTCCTACGCGCCTTCAGTCGCTGTTAGTTTGGAGAATCATTGGACAACAATCAACTTACGACAGGCGAGAATGTGGCAGGGGCGCGACCAAGACGGATAGAAATGATCAAAGGTGCTCTGTACATTTGGAAACAATACAAATGAAATGTAAAATTGTGGTTCGTTGCGGATGTGATGTTGGATGAGCGTACACCTTTAAATGCCTGGCGGCTCCTAATGACGACACACTGTATGACGTCGCTGCAGTCACGTGTGTGCTCTCCAATGTGTTCGCTTTATGTAATTCTTATGTAAAAAACGACTATCTATATCCTTACTATAAGTGACTAGTGACTGGTGTTTGCTTGAAGCTGAGCGCTGACTCGGAGGCCTGAGGAACCACGCTTAGAGCATCCATCCAAGGGCGCGCACCCTCCGCTACAGCACAACCACCACGGAAAGTGGCAGTGAGGCTCGACATACATAAGAATCTTAGCTCCAAGGTACTTATAAACTTTCGTGCTGTTTGTCAGTCCGGATATCCCCTCTCAGATGGAGAAGCTGCATTTGCGCGAGACAGCTTTCTTGATATCACTTGGTGCGTGATTGCGTTTACGGGGGAGGGCAAGCAAGTTCCATAGTGATAGAGAGCTATCCCAACCCCTTTACGAGGTTTAGGACGGAGACTTAAGTAAGGTCTATCATAGTTTATATTCTTCTGCTTTCCTCGCTCTGATCCTTGGTTGTCAGGGAATATTTCCGTTGCCGTTACAGGGCAGATTCCCCACTATCCTTTTATTGAGTTTGGGATCCGCAAGTTCAAGGAATCACCCTTCTGCATCTTGCCCTTGTCTGGTTCAGATTCAGCCTAATATGTGGTACCTGGTTGACTCAAGGAAGTATATTAGCACCTCTAACCACACCAGCGAACTTTCTCCAGTGGAGTGACTTATCAATTATTCAGGCAGCATCCTCATGCCTCGGAGGGTTGAATATTGAATCGGCGGACGAGGATAATCTTCCAACGCAAACTCTTTATATGCCTTTCACTGTTGGTGAGGTTGTCGCTGTGCGTGTACTCCATTTCATGACAATCTTTGCTGCAGGGCTCACATATCTTACACGTAGCCGTTTTCCGAGGACCGGAAGAACCCAGAAGTGAACCCGAAGCGTCTAAATCAAGACTATCTTCTATCATACAGTACATGCAGCTGCTCTGTGACACCTTGAATTTGGTTGTGATTCGTGATGATCCCTTCGCATTCGGTCGACTCGTACACCGCTGCCTCGGGAGAACCCCACTGCGATCTAAATCTCCGGTAACGAAGATAGCAAATGTCCGTGTACATGATGCAGGTTACTAATATTAGTTTAGTTATTATATTATGTCACATACAGTACGAAACGTCGGTGTAATAACGAGACGTTGCTTCTGCGTTGCACACTGCCGTGCTTGCCAATTGGGATGTCCTACATAGCTTCACCATGCTTGGTCAGAGGGTGTAGTATCTACGGCAACCAACCTCGAATTGGTGAACCGGGACACAACGGAGAACAAGTCAAGAAGTATATCGACTAAGATAAACAATCAGACTAAGTTACCTCCTTCATGACTGCGAAGTGCTTTCAAAGAGCGGTGTTTATGTAAACTCAAGCGCTCATCTTGGCCTCAAGTCACGTGACAATCGGGTCTGTCTTTGATTGTACCCAATGACCCAAAATCGAAATTGTCAAAGCGTCATCGTCCTGGATCTCTATTAACTTGCACCGCAGCTTGGTCGGGTTCTTTCTAGCCGTCACGATGCCTGCAACCCGCCTTTCTAGCCAAAAGTCCCCCCGCCCACCCACCAAATCTCCTTATCCATCGCCAACACGAGCCACAGCGAGCCGCTCAAAACTGAACCAAAGTGCTGCTGCAGAAGTCATTGTGTTGTCCTCAGATGACGAAGACGCTCGACCGAGCACGAGAACACGATCCAAAAGGAAGCCCTCTAAGAAATCGTCTGCGGGTGAGGTCTTGGAGATATTCTCATCCTCGTCCGATGAAGGGCCAACGCTTCCGAGAGGGCCGACAAAGAGTTCCGAGGGATTGGCTTCCCAGCGCGAGCTCTCCAGATTAAAACGCGTACGTCTCTGTTGTTGTCATCTAATTTCGCATCTAAAGGAGTGAGATTAGGCAAACGACCGCTTAGAACAGCAGCTCGCTGACCATCGCTTACAACTTGACAATTCGACTAAGCAGCTTAAGGAACAGGCTCAAGAGCTTACCGCCCAACGTCAGGAGCTTGCCGTGAAATGCGAAGAAATTGATGCTAGATGTCAGGAAATTGAATTGCAGCGCCAGCAGCTCGCTGCCTTCCAACCGAAAGGGGCATCAGGGCTGCCTATTGTATGAACTATTCTATCTTTCCTCATGCTCTCTGAAATTTTCTGTGCAGGATGCTACCAAGCTCGAGGACACGCTCTCTTGCGATATATGCGCAAATTTGATGTATTCTCCGTACATGTAAGATTCCATTTTGCACTCGCTTTCTATGCACCAACCGTCCCGACCCAGGCTACTCAACTGCGGACACTGCTATTGCGAGGGATGCCTGAAAGGTTGGTTTGATGAAACGCTCACCAAACATATACGCACGCATCCCACGTATAACATGAACCGTGATGCCATGCCTGGAAAATTTCCCCAACTTCTTCACGCTCTGCATCCATACATCTCAATTCAACTTCGGACGCAACTACTGGCGACATACAATAATTATCGACAACAGCAGCCGGAGTACACCTGTCCAGGTTGTCGGACGGAGGTCACAGAGAAACCAGTCGTAAACTATGCGATCAAGGACATAGTTTCAGTGGTCGCGAGCGCCCTTGGACAATCAGATACTCGAGTCCAGTCTTCTACCTCTCGACCTGTACAGCAGACGGCTCCATTCGACGGGTTTTTCCCCCGGTAGTCAGCTTTCTTTACTGTATTTTATTCTAGATGCTCATTACTTCAAACTTGCCGTTAGTGTATTTTCTGTCATGAATACCGTAAACTAGACTATGGTACAGTACATTCGCTAATGCACTTATTACAGTAGAAAGTAACAGGACAACATGCGGACGATATGCACGATGACTTGGGAATATATGCACGTACATCTACTTTTTCCTGGGTTTGTGCTTCACTTTGGGTTTCTTCGGATTTGCTGGTATGGGCCCCTCAACTATTTCAACCTCATCATCATCCACAGAAGCTTTTCGCTTCCGCACTTTCACTGAGCCAGAGCCAGACCCAGTCTCCCCGATGCCATCCTTCGTTGAAACAGAAGTCCGGTTACTAGGGCTGCGACGCGCCGAGCTAACTGATCCTCGAGACCGCACAGAAGATGCGGGCGATACCCTTCTCGACCCCGGCTTCTGCATCCCAAAGATAGGCAGACAACCCAGCTCGTCAGCGCCCTCTGCTGTGTCACGCTCTCCAGCACGGACATCAATGTGCGCTTGCAGCCGAGTCTCGCGCCAGTCTCGACGGAAGACACTCTCGGCCGATAATTTGTCCTCAAAAACACCTTCCAGCCTCAAGGGGATATGACGCTCGTCATCGCGCACAGGGTTTACCAAACGATCGCCCGTGGCTTTCGCTCCGAACAGTTCGAGTGACAGCGAGGCCGTGTTTCGTATGTCCCCATCATCCTGGTCATCTCCCCCGAGATTCTCTATCCATTCCCACGGTCGGTTCTGAACGGGCGCACCATAGACGAGATGTCCTGTGCTATCTCGATGTGCGTGGGTGAGGTCTTGAATAATCGTATTTGGTCTGAGGTGCGGGAAGAGAGTTAAAAGTCGTCCTCGATGTGAACTAGGGAGGGAAGGAAGATGAGGGGATTGGAGTGTTGTAGGATAACACTTGAACGGATCGGGCGTTGAAGATTTGGAGTGGAGGGTTAGGTCTGTAGAAACGGCATGTGACGGCATGTGAACGAGCTAGAATCACCATGACTAAATTGTAGCATACCGTCTATGAGAAAGTAAAACGTATCGAGAAGAAGTGCGAACGCGACAGCGTCGTGTGCAGGGCCACATGCATGAATCTGCGATTGCGTCATCTCAGAGATCGCAAACAAGAGTATGCAATTTACGCACCATAACCAGGTCGAAGAGAACTGGTGCCATCTTCTCGCACGCTTCTTGAAACTCTGTCGTCCATATCCCAGAGAAACCAAGGTCAAACTGAAGGAGCCTAGCTAGAAAAATGACAACTTGAGTGAGGATACGGGACTGTTCAATCGCTTTGGAGAACATCAGGTCTGCCAATTGAAGAGACTCGAGAATGGTCTTTGCAAGTCGTTCCTGCGTTGGAATGTCAAGATCCAGTGCAGTTTCTTCCTCTCGCAATGGCTCCGAGACGTGGGAGAGCACGCGAAGCACCTCTCCCGCACGATCAACCCGCAGCAGTAACGACTCAGGACCCGAGGGAGCAGGAACCTGATGGAGAATATCAACGATGCTCTTGAAGCCGTTGTTTATAAACTTCTCGTCGCCTTCAGTGCATGTCAATTGGGAGCACGAAAATACTCACTTTAATTGCCACTGGGCCATCGACACCCCTCGCCATCTCTGCGATGAAATATGCTTCTTCTGAGGCCATCGAGTGGTGGAAGATCAAGGATGTCATTTTGTCGAGCGATGCACTCGCACCATCCTTGGTCGATTCACAAGCAAGCGCCCTTCCGAGTTGCCTCAGCCCGAATTGCAGCTGAACTGCAGTTGCTGCAAGTCTCCACGGACTCAAAACGGACGATATCCCAGTGCTCAAGAACGAGTTAACATCTGTATCTATGGTTCAGCGTGAATCTCATGAGTCAATCTATAACGTGATTTTCCATGCACCTTCGTTGGATTCGCTCAAAATCAATTTCAGTGCGTTGACGAGGGGTTCACAAAGCGTTTCTGGAACCATTCCAGACTGAATTGGATGTTCGAAGCCCCTGCGGACAGCGTCGAGATTACGATAGCATGATTGCCTGATGTCACGACTCTCGCACGTCCGCAATCGAAGATCTCGCGCGATCGCGCGAAGTTCATCTGAAATTACACTATTGTATTCCAGGAGCACCAAGATTGGTATATTACTGGCCAAAAGAGTGAAATGCGGCTCTCGGAAGGCGTCCTGTCTCCGCGTGTGGATACGTTGCGCATCAAGGAGCTCCTGCGGGATGACCAGGCTGATGAAACATTCCTCCTGGAGTACAAGGGCGTCAAAGAGTTTGCTGGCTGCCTGAATAAACGCGTCCATGGTCTGAGGTTGGTAAAACGTGCTTGCATTGGCCCCCAGCTCCCAGGCAGGGTAAACCAGCCCTCGAAGAACGGTAGTTGTTGATAGCGCTCCATGCACGCACAGAAACAGAAGGACGGCTCTCAGCACATCCCATGTTTCGAGTGTCAATCCTAGCACTTCACTTTTACCAGTACCGAGGAACCATTGGAGCACGTCGTTATCGATGCCACCCGGAATATGGTTGTCAACGTTGAGGAGAAACTGACCGTAGCGGAGTGCATACGTATGACGCCGCTCGTGATCCTCGCTCATGACAGGAACTTGACGTAATGAAGCAATGGTATTGTCCCAGACTTTCCATGCCCAGTCTGCGGACGTACGATATTTATACCAGAGACTGTTTGCGAGAATCGATGGAGCATCCACCTTGGAATCTTCAGCTAGAAGTAAAATTTCTGGCATGAATGACGGAGCGACCTCTGGATGATCTGTTCTAGGAGCTAGCGCATGCGTGAATGCTGCAATGTCATTCTCCACCTGAGTTCGTGCCGTAGAATCCAGCTGCCGACAATCATCCATCTCAATAAGTAAGGCTAGGAGAGATCTGGTTTGCACCCCTCGGGTTCGCCAAAGTAAATGAGCAGAGTAAAGAGCAGAAGTGATGATGCCAGTGACGTTCATTGACGTCCATATAGTTGCGAAGCGGTGGAAAACTTCCCCGACGGCAGTCAGTAATCCGGCGTGGGACGTCTGCGATAAGACTGAGAGACTAAGCTGTACAGGAGCTGTCAACAATAGACAAGTTAATGGAAGTAGGACACACCTCCAGTAAGGAGCCGTAGCTATTAGTATACTTTAGGAGCTCGACAACTATACTGTATGTCTTCAGAACACTAGCCTCATCTAACGACTCCGATCTGTCGGCTTCGTCAAAACAGTCAGCACCATGCTCTGATTCTGCTCACCTTGAAGCAAATTTGTGAAAATTTGGTAGTAACCATTGTTTGAATGTTCGGACTTGTTCAAATCGTGGTGCATCAAGCACAGTAGAACAGCTGCTTCGGAGAGACGACATAGAAATCGAAGGCAAGGGTGTCTCGCCTATAATTCATCAGCGATACGAAAGTGAATAAGAATTTAATGCTACCGCCAAAGACAAGTGGCAAGATTGCGCGTATTTCCTTTCGCATCTCGCGTTCACAGATATCTTCGGGGGTCTGTCGCGCACGCGCCCCATAGAGAATAACCTTACGCTGATTCGAAAGAGATAACGTAGTGTCGTGTAGTGGTATCCAGCGAAGGAAATTGCGATGAAAGGAGGCCCTGTCGTCGGGCTGAAGCATAACTTAGTGAGAGATCAAACTGAACATGGTGTATAATATACCTCGCTGTAAGAAAGGCCTCCTTCGCCTCTCGCGACAAGTCTTTGCACATATGCCGCGTAATCAAAGAGCCCACTCTTTACCAATTTCCCGAACAGAATAGCCACTGCTCTGAGATTGCCAACCTCCCAGGCAATGGCTTTGGTATCGAGCCAATCGAAGAGGTGGTCGTGAA
Organism: Rhizopogon vesiculosus; assembly: GCA_001882365.1. Classification (NCBI taxonomy): domain Eukaryota; kingdom Fungi; phylum Basidiomycota; class Agaricomycetes; order Boletales; family Rhizopogonaceae; genus Rhizopogon; species Rhizopogon vesiculosus. The sequence goes on from LVVM01000023.1 coordinate 12,374, forward strand.
GTGTGGCTGAATATAATTCGCGACGTGCGATACGTTCATGGTATGATTGGAGGAGGGTCACAGCTGCATACGGCCGATGTGAGCCGTACTGTAGCGGCGTCACAGCCCACGTTAACAAAGTATCGAGTTTATCGACAAAGCTCGAGCTTGATGTGGAATCAGGAATCTGAGAGAAAAATGATATACTGGACATGTCCGTGCCGCTGCAGATCGAATTCAGAATTTGGATATCGACAACCAAGGACCCAAGGCGCTCCAGTTTTCGCGGCGGGAGATTGCGAAACAGCATGGCGTCATTGCGGCGCTGTATATCCACAAAATTATCTGACAGTAAGTGCTGAAATTCACGTTGTCGGATATCACTAGGACCACCACCAGTGGACTCTGCGAGTAGGGAACTCAAGAGAGATGAATGTGCTAGCCATATACTGGGAGAAACGAACGCATCCGGAATGGCTACACAAATGCGCTGATTTTAAACATTAAATCATATGACCGTATGGCGGTATATTGGGATGTGATACACACCTGGATTAGAGATTTCAAAATTTCTTCAAGCTTAGTAAGATGACGCTGTGCCGAAGCCATCCTGACCTGCAATAGGTCAACAACATGTGGATACGAATGGTCATAAAACTTACTTCGTTCAGTTTTGCGATACATGCGTCTAAAAGCGGCTTTGCAAATGGGCGCTTTTCAAGAACTCCATCGAGATACTCGTCGGCCAAATGTGCTACGAATCCTGCTTGAGCAAGATTACAGGTGGTCATCTGCAAGACCAGCCATGTAAGGAAAGTGCGGCGATCCACGAGACCTTCATCATAGAAAGGTCGCAGTAATTTCAGACTAGACTGCGTGAGTAAATGTTTAAACGATCGAGTCAAACACTGTACCAGTACGTGAAACGAGAAACCCATCGGTCCCGACTTTCTGAATCAAAGAGGACACCTTTAAATGTCTGTTTGATATTCATTCCGGGTCTAGGTGCACTCGGTAGAGCAATGTCGGCTAGTTGTTTCTTGATATAGCTAGTCACCACTATCGCCCAATCTATGCTGTACTGAGTGGGATTGTAGGATGGTTTGTTTCTCAGACCAGCCTTTATTATGTAAATAACGTGGTCGAGAGTACCATATCAGCACTTACAGTTTCGTTAGCGCCGAACACTCGAAGAAACCAGACCGCACGGGGTATAGCAACATTATTGGTATGAAGGAGGTCAAGGAGATCATGGCCTTTTGCGCCATGTGGCACACTTTTCCCGAGTTTATTCAAAGGTACGTCGGGATTTGCGAGTTCGGCGAACCAGGTTTGTCGCTTGGTATCACTCATGGTCACTCGAGAAGGAATCTTGAATGCTGATGATCTACGAAAATATTAAAGAAAGTTCAACGCTAAGATAGTCAGCTTACTGTATAGAAGCAGCATGATCTGTTTTTCGAGTAAAGATATCATTCATGAGGTGCTCGAGGTCAGTGAGCACACTCTGGTCGAATATACGACCTCGCTTCGAGTCCTGCTCAAGGAGGATAGTGGCGGCACTTTGATGCTCATCCTAGACATCATTAGCCACTAAATTTGGAATCGATTAGCTGCGGGCTTACGGGCACAGGAAGCGGTAATAAAAAGCCGTCCTTCACATGTTTGTCAGACAATACATCTTCATCCTGTCCTGGGCAGGGTGGATGGTAGTCAGGGTACCCTGTAGATGGATGTAGACGGTTTGGTAGGATGTCACAAATAGGTGGAGAGACTCACCAACATCAGCAGTCCTGTGGGACTTGGGCAGCCATGTCGGAGGTTGAGATTCGTATATGGGTGACGGCTCTTGTTCGGGCTTGTCGTGCTTCATCTCCAAAGTACCTCAGGCGGAAGAAAGATACAATTAATGAAAGTACTGGTATATGGACATGCTGGACTCCCTTGTGCCACTGAAGAAGTGGAGAGCTTTGGAGATAGACGAGGTAAGTGTGTATTCAAGTTATTACTTTCTAGTTGATCAAACGTCACATGATCATCCTATTTGTGTATGACACACTGTGTGATTATAGGAGCAACGTCTGTTGTCGACGACAATGAGCGCTGAAAACGACCCTCTCATTCAAGGCAACGGCAGCGACCTCCAGCAGAACTATGCTCATGATGACACTGAATATGACACAACGCAACGGAACTCTCGCATACTTCGCAACCGCGTGATTATCTGGTCTGGCCTAGCTGTTCTCTTTATCGTCGCCGTGGTCGTCGCACTTGTCGACTCAGCTTTTACAAGAGATTCTGGGCTTTCTGGAGAGCTACCCCGGGATCCTCAGCTAGCGGCACAACGTTTACTCGATGTGGCTCCTGTCATTGTAGGTCTCCTGCCCCGCATCTTCCGCTTATCACCCGCTGACGGAACCCACAGGATGGGCACATTGGTATATTTCGCAATATGACTCGTACGACACTCTCATAGCATCCTTTCAGATCTTCCTTTGGTTGCTCGCTTCGGCTGGCGTAACAATGTCACTGAAGTTCCTCTTGACAGCAAAATGCCCATGCATGTGGATATTCCGCGTCTGAGGGAAGGGAAAGTTGGAGGATTCTTCTGGTATATCAATTGAGCCTCGCATTAAACCGTCACTGACTTTGCTCAAGGTCTGTATATGTTAGTTGTGCAAGCCCTGAAGACGAGGGTCCTGATTTCTTGAAAGCTTCCTGGCGCGTCCGGTCTGGATATTTATTGTTGAGTTCAACGTATTTTGCTGACGCGCAGAACCATAGAGATACTCTCGAGCAAATTGACGTCGCAAAGGGTTTGATATCGAAATATCCTGACGTGAGTCTAACACTCTTTTACGTCTGCAATTATGGGTGATATCCGGCTCAGGACTTTGCATACACTATCAGCTCAAAAGACATCAAATCGGCCGTCAGAGACGGAAAAATTGCGAGTATCCTAGGCGTTGAGGGGTAAGCGCCACTTCACTGGTATATACCATTCCCCTAAGTCATTTCAGTGCTCATCAACTCGGGAACTCTATCGCAGTCCTGCGCCAGTACTATGAGCTCGGGGTTCGCTACGTTACTCTGACTCACACTTGTCATAATGCTTTCGCTGATTCATGCGGTTTCCTGACACCAAGTGCCCCACGGCACTATGGTCTCAGCCCGCTTGGCTTCAAGCTAGTGGAAGAGATGAATAGACTTGGGATGCTGGTCGATCTATCTCATACTTCTGACATGACTGCAACACAGGCCCTGCTGCACTCTAAGGCACCAGTCATTTGGTCCCATTCATCCGCTAGGGCTATTCACGACGTTTCTCGCAATGTACCTGACGAAGTACTTGGCCTTGTTGGTTTCGGCGAAGGACAAAGAGATGCTGTCGTTATGGTCTGCCTAGAACGTGATCAACTTGCTATTACTTTCTAATGCTCGTGGCACAGGTCAACTTCAACGGTCCATTTATTGCTAACGATGGCGAGGCTGATATTGAAGCTGTTGCTGATCACATTGAGCATATTGGAAAAGTTTCTGGAAGAAAACAGTGAGTTGCGGCCAGCACTCGCTTGGTTGCTGATCTAATGGCCATGTAGTGTCGGCATCGGAAGCGACTATGATGGGATTAGCGTTACTCCAAAGGGACTCGAGGACGTTTCCAAGTATCCTGCTCTTGTGCGCAATATCTCACCTAAGTTTATAGTGTGAAACTAACTCTGTATAAGATCGCTGAGTTGTATCAACGTGGATGGAGCAAGCTGGAATTAGCTGGGCTCACTGGAGGCAATTTCCTCCGGGTGTTTGAAGGTGCGGAGAAAGTGGCACAGGACTTGCAGGATGCAGGAACCCTGCCCAAGTATGACATCTACGATAGGAGAGAAGACTTGCCCATTCGGAAGGAGCTTTGACGTGATATGCTATGTCTGAATCCGATATATAACTATCGTGTCTGTTTTAGTAACCTATGTGATGTGCTACGTGGGATTGCGCATTTAGCTCGTACTTTATACTGAAAGGGGATTTTTGTAAATAGGTCATGGTACATATATGGTTCTGTTAAGACAAAGCCCTACAAAAGTATGATCAGAGCATGGTGTAACATATATTTTATGGAGGGTGTATATGAATAATTATATAGGACTTTTGTAAATTGGTTAGGTTAAATATGTGGTTTTGTTACTCAAAGCATTGAGAAATGGGTTTTTGATGATGTCAGGATGGATGTTGTGGAGGACATGTGCTAAA
>LVVM01000052.1:0-16810 GCA_001882365.1 Rhizopogon vesiculosus
CGATCCCATTTTGACGTTTCAGCAAGGTGGCCATGTTCGGAATCATGGGCTCGCCACTGATCCCATTGACGCCACCGACATATATCCGAATAGCGAATGGTTTATTGCCGGTGAAGCGCAACCACATGGCTTCCCGTTCTACATCATGCAACAACGTATCAGTGAGAAAATACTGAGTCTCATTTGATCGAACTTACGATACATTGCAAAGAACAAACCACCCTTTTCAACCATATCTTGTGGCAAGATGTGAGTGAATTCGGCGACATTGTAAAGTGGGAAATCCCCAAGTCCTGGTGGAAGATTGTTCATCCCCTCGGTTTCAGGTACACGTATTGTGCGCTGGAAGGAAATTCCAAGAGAACCAGAATCGATAGAGAGCATGCTAGCACTGCATCCGTTGCCGTGACGTGGAAGATCGGCGCTTAATGGTTCGCGGGGCGAACATTTGTTGTAGAATGCAACCAGCGGCTCATCCTGGTTAATTTGAAGATCGGTTTGATTGTACGACGATGGCCCACTGGTCACCATAACACGCGCATACCCCTGCGTATTTGGGATGTGCATTGTATGTGGCGAAATTGAGTCGTTGCAGTGTGAGATAGCAACCTATGCCATCCGAGTCGGTATATCAGTATTCACAGTACTTCAAGGTAGAGCGGAAAACAGCGAGCCAAGTGTCTGTCAATCCTCACCTAGTAGTCTAATCCACGATCAAATTTGACTTGAAGTCAATGGTGGTCGCAACTGAAGTACTGATAGCCGCCCGTGGCCCCTCTCAGGCTTCGACCAAACACCATAATACACAGTCTTTCGAAGTTCTATGTAGGAGCCTACTATACTGTCGACTTGAAAGAGAGCAAAATACTATGAACCTATGTGGAGCGATCTTCCTTCAAGTGTTGGAATATTCAAGCGAGCGTACTCGTGTTAGCCGCATGTAGTACACGAGGTATCTAACTTATATACCTAGCTAGCTACAGTAGTCTCCTTCGTGTACGGAATTTGTATCGACTGTCCGGAGACAGGAATCCATCGACTCGTATTTCTCACATCAAGTTCTCTCTGCGGGAGACTACATATTAACACCTAATGCTTCCCATAGTGACTCTCAGCGGCCCTTATATTTAGTCTGCCTATGTCTGTAGGCGAAGAATAATGTGCTGCCGCAAGGAGGTGCGGTTATTGGTGCAGTGGGAGGCTGGACTGTGGTGATTGTTCGTAATACTATGGATGTCTGTTTGCGGACTCGGTTACTTGTGTCCCCTTCTATCTCTCCTTTTACCCGTTCAATCATACCCTCACGCACTATTCGAACTTGGTGAAATTTCTATGAATCGTGTAGAAAGTAGCAGTGTCGCCGGTAACGCTTCCCTATTTACACGCAGTCTCCCGCAGGCAGAAGGAAGATAGTTTAATTTACACGATAAGTACCCCCATCTCTCAACTCAGCCTTGCCATCCCCACAATCTCCACTAAACGAGTGCGTGTCTTGGTTACCCTGGAAAGCGAGATCGTACGCGGCATCACCATTGATGCGCATGAAGGGGTTTTCCTGGGTTTTCGAGGGTGGTCGCGGCCCTACACTGGCATACATTTCGCTGCCGATCGTGATGAAGATCAGAGATAGATCTTTGCCCTGAACAGATTCACTCGCTAATTGAACCTAAAATCAGCTGGCATGAGTCTCCAGCATATATGACTTCTTGTCTTGACAAGCATTGGAGATGTACTGTTGATGAGCATTGGTGGTTTGCAACTGTGCATGACATTATCAACAATGCATTGGCAATGTTACGCGCAGTACAAGTCAGACGGTAAGTAGTACATCTATGAGTTCACCAGCGCACGCTAGGCATGTCAGCGATAATTGATTGTATATGTATTCGTTTTTGGTGGACGGTATAGCACATGATGAGAAAGAAATAAAGGGATTTGTATGCTGCAGCGAGCGTCTCTTAGTAAAAAGATATGGAAATAGATGTACCGAAAGCAGGGGGACAATGATAATAGCGTCGACACCAGACGACCATGTGGAACGCAAGATCCACCACCGCAAATAAAAACCAAAAGCTAGATGAAACACAACAAGAATAAACCCAGAGTCATGCAGATGTCGTAGACAAGTGTCAGAACCACCAACCAGATAACCGTCCGTCGCAGCAGTTGGTAAGTCGATGTCCCGCAGCAGTAGTTCATTAGAGCTTTACCCACATTTTCTCCCCGAATTTTGAATCACATCTACCAAATATCAAGCAACTCCATCCTATCACCGTCTTATACCCTTGCCACTCCGTCTCCCAAAACTATCGCGGTCCATATCCGTACGCGGCCTGGGGGCCAGGCGAGACCCTGCCAGCGCCGATCGCAGGACTTGCTGAACGCGCATCAATCCCGTACCCCATGGCCGCCTGCGGCCCTGGGGACGCGTGTCCCTGCACATCATACGCCGTCTGTGGGCCCGGACTCCTAGTCCGCGCCATCCGCGTCATCGGGATTGCCTCTGCACCATGGGCATCCGAATACCCATCGCCAAACGTATTGGGCACGGGGCCGCGGTAGGGATCGTAGTAGCCTGGTTGGTTGTAGACCCCAGGGTCATCGTGGTATGGCTGGTTGGGGTTAAGATGTGGAAGGGGCGGGACAGCGTATGGATCTTGTGCGGAGTTGTAGGTTTCCGGAACTGAAGTGGCGCCTACGGAATGGGCGTAGCCACCGGGGCTCGGAGCGCGAGCGAGGTTTAGCTCAGAGTCGTGCTCCGCACCGAAACCTGACCGACCCGTAGAGTTAGTTGGTAACGCGTGGACATCACCACCGCCGCTATGCGTGTTCAGTTCTGGCCATTTAATTGCTTCGTCTATGTTGTGATTGTTATCCAATGAGGTCACGATACGTCACAAATAAGAAAACGCACTGTCATCAAAGTCTGTGAAACGTTTCCTAGTGAACTTCCAAACGAAGAATGAGATGATGGCAATCACTGCAACACCACCCGCTACGGAAAGACCAATAATAGAGCCAGTGCCCAGGCCACTAGAACTATCAGAACTGGACGATGATGATGATGTTGGCGCGGACGATGAAGTAGAACTGCTAGCTGTTTCTGTGACCTCAACGGTAATAGTCTCACCAGCAGAGTTCGTGGTAACTTGTGCGGAGGTAGTGACAGGAAGGGCGGAAATGGGTTGGGTGGTAACGGCGTCGTGGGTGGATGCGCTCGGGGAAGTGGTCGACGGTTGCGTGGTCGTCGTTTGAGAGGTCGTAGTGGGAGATGTCGGTGTAGTGGTTGGAGCTGTTGTGGTTGTCTGTGCTGGTGTTGTGGTGGCCGAAGTGGATGTGGAGGTTGGCGTCGGAGATGTAGTGGTGGTGGTGGTGGCACCCCCAGACGGCTGAGGGATAGACAAAACTTGGCGCACTTGAAGTTGGGGCTTTCGCTCTTGAAGCAGCTGAGGGTTGGAAGCATGGGCAAGGAGCAGGAAACAAGAAGCCGCTAGCAGTAGCAGACATCGTGATGTCGCGCTCTTCATTGTGCTCTTCATGTAAATCCGACCGAACGTGAGACGAGTAAAAACGGAGGATTAATGAAAGTTCTCTATGATATTTTCTAGGTCAACGCGTCGTATATGGCTGGAGGCAGGCGTTGTCGTTGTCGTAGAAGGCAACGACGACGAGGGTAAGTAGTACGTCTGGGTAAATGAAAAGAGAGTCGGTAAAAAGCGAAGCAACAGATAGATGAAACGACAATAGTGTGGCAGTGTCGCCACTCCATGACCTCACCGTGGGAGCGTGACGAATGCTGCGCAATTTCGCAGAATAATATTAGAGTGCACAGCAGCTCATTGGTATGCAGATGCACATGAAACATACACGTACAAGTACTAGAGTAAGTCATCACCACCACCACCACCACCACCACCACCACCACCATCATCATCACCCCGTCCTCAGTCCAATGACCTCCTTTCCAGCAGCTTTGCAATCTCTCGATGTTCTCGGAGCCAATCTGAAAACCCTCTCGTCTCCGTTCCCTGCATCTCCCGTATTTCAATGAGATAGTTAGCAAACACGATAAGTGTGCCATAGCGATACCTGCACATCACGTGCATATCAGATGGCTGTGGACCATCTGTGGAAACCACTCACAGGTAGTTCACCGCAACGTTCATCAGTTTCCGTTGCTTGGCGCTTCCTTTCTCCAACGACTCCACTTTCAGCTTGTAGCTGTGCTCTTCTCAGCGCTAGACAAGGCATGACATCGCTGTTTTCACTTACTCGTATATCGCCTTGCGGAGGTTCTGCACGTCTTGCATAAGATCAATAGCACGGTCCGTCAGGCGCTTTGCGACCTTGCCATGAGACAAGACGCCGACAAGCTGCAATATAGTCTTGTACTCCCCTATCACAACACATCGTCAGACACGCTACTTCGGCTCCACCGGAAATCAGACCTTGGAGATAAGCCTGCTCTTCTGATGGGCCATCAATAGAATCATATTCAATCGAGCTGGGGTCCTCCTGTCCTTCAAAATCGTTCTCTTCGCCCTGCCAATTCATTGTCGTCGATATCAAGCAGGCTGTGATCATCCCCGTGGTCGTGCGACCACGGCCCATCTGACAATTGAATATGAAGTCACCCGCCTCCTGGTATCCAGACCGAACACGTTGCAGTAATTGGGAAAGTGCATTGGGTAACGGTGCTTGCTCGTCAGTCTGCAAATTTCAGTGAGTTCACACCTTCATACGGAATCCTGATGCCTCACAATAGCAACTCGATCATAATTGATCTGATAGACGGAATCAGTAGTGGTAGACTTCAGAGTCGAAAATCACCACTACTGACCTTGAAGCCTTCCTTAACCATGAGATCGAAAACATCTCTCGGAGTCATGATATCTTCCTCGTCCACTGTCTCCCATATGGGTATGATAGAGAATACGCCAGGCCGCTCCTCGACCTCATCATGCAGAAGGATACGTCCATCGCCCATTCTGGCCTCGCGTATAACGTCTTTCTTGAAACGTTCCTCCATAGCCTCTACCATGGCAGTTGTAACACCAGTTGCTCTGTGCCACATTAGTCTTCTGTCATCGTCCATGCGTTCATGTTTCGTAAACACTCACTCCACATTTTCAAGTGGCTTGTCCACGATCCGCAGAACATGCGGACGGCCAGCAATATAGAGGACCGGTTCCTACCTTCTTCAGCCACGATGAAGGGAACATGGATATTCCTGGCCTTACCTCTCGCAATGATGTCCAATACACCATGTTGTGTCCTTCTGGATCAGCATTTACACGTGCCAGGGCTCGCCGCAAACTATGAAAACAGTTCAAAGCGAACCTCCACAAACGCAATACAAACCTACCCTTGGACTGTCGGCATTCCGCTGCAGAATAAAGTACGGGTCGTCAGAAATAGACATCTGACCATTCTCAGAGCACAAACCTGCCGCACACCATCTTCTCATCAGTGAGATCTACAGGAGAGGAAGATCGAGAGGAAGCCAGCTTCAACGTCAGCGGCACGCGACGGAAGTTAGGAGAGCCCTCGATCCTTCTACATGACAACAACAATGTTACCATTCGCACTCGATTGCAAGTATGAAAGGGCGCACTCAGGGAGCGTCATTTTTTGCAGGTTGGAGAAGAAGTCGCTCTTGAGGATGGTAGATGCAGACAGAATGCCACCAGATCGGTTTACTACTACATGCTTGACTTCATCCGGGTGGGCTACACTTTCGTTCACGTCCGCACGCTCAAGTGGTTTGATGGCGTGCAATCCTTCCGCAATGAGTTCCTTCTCGAACGTTTTTATAACTATGCTGTATTGAGAAGAAAGGCTTCAAAAGAAGTACTGCATCATTCTACTCACCTGGTCTATTCTCAATGAAACTTTTGAACGTCTCGAATGACTGCATCGTATCGGGCTCAGTAGATTGCAGATACGCCTGGAACAGAATGAGCTCAAAGTAACGTCGCAAATTGTGCATCCCTATTCCGTCTGTCCATCAGTGCCCTAAAAGGAAAGTATTGACTTACCTTTAGACGCATGAATGCGCTTCTGCTTCTCTTCAGTCGCTTGCTCAGCCAAAATACGCTCATCTTCGATGGAGTCTCGCAGATTCATAACGATCGCGCATCGGTCTATGACTTCGTCAACGGTGTTCTTGACTGTGGGGCCTTTCCGGATGATGCGAAGGAGATCTGCATATACAAATATCAGTTTATACACCTCAAAAGGGACTCAGATAACGCACTGTTGATGACCTGATATGCGTGGCGCTTATTTGCAGGCTCTTCATGAAAGATGTCGGAAGTCATGGATATGGACAACGTGCGAGGCTTCGTTCGAGGAGACCGCTGAGAGAAAAGCGTTCGACTTTCCTTAAGCCATTGTTGAATGAGAATAATCAAGACCTGCATTGCAAGATCGTTCAATAGAATGTATTTCATTTCCATCTGCACTCACAGAAGTCAAAGTGCTCCTTCCTCGCCCAAGCTGGCAATTGACAACCATAACCGTACTAGATGAGTCTGTCCGAAGAACAAGGTCCATGAGCTCGCTGAGATCCGTAAAATCGGGCGGCCGCTCCGATGTGATCGGAATTCGAACATAGTGAAGTTCAAGCCCGTGACTAGATTTGCGGGAGGCCATAATGTCCTTGAGCACCGCAACATCGGAGGGGTGTACTTCCTCCCAGATAGGAATCACAGATCCGTCGGGGGTCTCTGTGTGAAGGAGTAACCTTCATTGGTGTGTGAATTGTGGTGTGAAACTAGGAATAGGACAGGAACAAACCTTCCTCCAAATGCTTCAAGCTCTGCAAGGACGTCATCTTTGAGTCGCTCTTCCAAGATCTCAAGTCGGGAAGCAGAAATTCCTCCGTAATCTAAACCAGTTTCGGCTCTTCAAAAGTATCAAAACTGGAACCAGAGCACACAAACCTTTCATGTTCCGAAGAGAGAAGCGCTCGCGCCTTAGACAGTAAGGCGCACCATTGACGTAAACGATGGGTTCTTCTCTCAATGTCACCCATACGACTTTGTTTGCATCCGGGTGAGCCTCCTTGACACGATGCACCACCTGATCAACTGCAGATTCAGTTGGTTGACCGCTCGCATAGATGTTGGTTCCGGGTATGTTCCGAAAGTTTATCGCCCCCCGGACAGAGTTAGAAACACGATGAGACTCTGACAACCACTGATCTGACTTGAGAAGTGTGCTAGTTCACAGACATAAGCCAAAACACGCTGCACGTGCACAATGACGTGTGACGTACGTCTCTCGCAAAATAATCCCGCTCCGATTCTGCGGTAACGAAATAAACCCGGGTGGTGTGTGTTGTTCTAAAAGGACTTACTTTGACAACATGATCGGTATACTCATCGCCGAGCAGCTGACCTCCAGCGATCTCCACGTCATTCTTCTGTCCCGCCACTAAGGACTTATCTTCTGCTCCCGATCTCGATAAAAGGGAAAGATCATTGACAGGCGCGAAAATGTTGAGCCTCGAACCATACGTCTTCCGGAGGAACATGACCTGACTGTCAACATGTAGATTACCATTCAGTGCCTTTGTCGCCACCGATATGATGTCCGGGACAGCTTACTTCCAAATTTCTGTTCTCGCCTGGCGAGTAAGATGTCAGCATGATTGCGAACAGGAGATGCCCTCCCGACGAAATCTCGCACATACCTTCAGCCAATCCGAAAAGGTCAATTCAGAGTCATTGACAGAATCAACATAGCTCGCAAAGGTGATCATGAAGAAACTAATCGATATAAGGTAGGCACTTTGATCAACAGATATGGTCATGATCAGCTACGTACTATTTCTCCAGTGCTCGCCGAGCCTTGGACAAATGTTCTTCTCGTTTGATTTCATCACCATCGGCTGTTGTGAGGGAATACTTGACCCTATGGGTGAGTATGTCCTCACGAAGATTCGTCACATGATCACCTAAGGAATAAAAACATGGTTAGCGGCCTACTCTCAATACAGTTGCACATTGTATTTGCCGCAGGAGACGAAATCTGAGGTACTAGAATGAAGTATGATAGAGAACCTACAAGCATCAATCACGCGGTCGACCAGTTTCTTAGCCTGTAAGCCGTCGTCTAAACACCCGAGCAAACTAAGTATTACTCCGTAATTGCCTTGATGCGCTTTGCGTAAGCTCTCCAAAAGTGTGGGTTGCGCCATGAGTAATGCAATCACGGATTGCGAGTGGAGATCTGCAGGAGATAAGTACTTCCAGAATGCAATCGCGGAAGTATCCTTACGTTGCTGCAAGATGTATGTCAATCTTAGAAGTGACTTATTCAGGTCCTGTTGGACACTGGCATTTTCCAGCGCTTGTGCCAACTTGATATCAGCCTGGGGCATGGCAGGTCTGTCAACGTCGCGCGTAATCAACTGACATACTTGAACTATACCTGATTTGTAGGCTGAAAGAATGTGTCAAAGGCGGTTTTTCGACGAGGAAAGCTGCCAACTTGCCGTATTGATTCCGGAGTTGCCGCTACCGGTCTTTTGGGCTCCACTACCCATAATGCTCAAGAGAGATGACCTGCTCGCATATGGATCTTCTAAGCCCCTAGCGAGCATCATTTTTCTCCTAACGATCACAGCAGCGATCATAGCGAAAGTAGTTCGAACGGCACCCATGCCGCAAGAAAATACAAGGGCACTCCGTACGGGATCTGTGTTTTTGATAACACGTAGGTACGCATCAAGGTAGTTGTCCTGAACGGTATGAAGTAGAAGACCCCAGTTCGGAAGCACGAAGCGCTCACCTCAATAGGACGGTCGGGGGATATGGGGATACTAAGGTGATGGATCAATGATGTGATCCCGTCATCAGGATCCATCAACATACCGGTGATACTAGGACGAAGAAAGCATAGCGCAGGGTTTGAAATCAGGACGAAGAAAGCATAGCACAAGGTTTGAAATCAGGACAACGAATGTAACTTGAAGCGTACCTCTACGTTCCATCCATCTGCACGCATTTGCTCCCAGAGTTCTCGCGATGTTCTTACGTTGACATTGTCAACATGAGTCCAGGTGGGCAAAATGGCGCCTTCACCACTTTCGGCAGCTACGAGAGATGACGTTCAGCATCCGACGGAAGTACAATACATATTATGATTGCTCACGCAATTCGTTGTGCGTTAATATTAGGCCACCATACCTGGTCACACAGAATCAGTGCTGTGAGCCTGCAAAGGGATTACATGTTTATCACTTGGTTGATTCTTGTAAGATATCGTTTTTCAAACGTTCTTCTATGGCTTCTAGATTTTCAGCCCTATCGGACAATGACAAGGGTTTTCTTGGTTCAGCCGAATCGCGCAACACGAACGGTCGCCCTGATATGTACACTAGAGAGACAAGAGATCGAAAGCATGACCAAAAATCATGAGCCGAATTTAATGCAAGAACCTCCGTCATGATGATAATGCGATCATCGCGGGGAACTCACCGATCGGCTCTTCTCGCGTAGAAAACCAAACGACATGGGACGGATCGATAGTACCAGGTCGGCAGCGTAAAACGGAGAGAATCGCTCGTAGGCCTTGTGTACGAGGTTGTGCAACTCCGAAAACGTTTGTATTGCCTGGCCGTGATGCCCTGAAGTTCGGGGCGCCATGGACGTTCAAGTCGAGATCAAGAGCTCGGCCTACCAAACTCGTCGTGAACTGACTTCACAATGATCAATAAGTCAAGCGAACCAGACGGATAATAATCGGTTTTCAAGATGAAGCCTCGGGATAATACGCTTCCTGTTCTCGTTTTGACGATGGATGGTTCTGCTCGCTTTAGATTACCCATGAGATCTAGAGGTGCGACGGCTTGTTTTCCTGTCGTCGCCATTGTCGAATCGCTTGAGACGCGAGGTGGTCTGCGGGTGTCTGTGCCTCCAGATACCAATCGAAGAGCCGGCCGATCCAAAGGTACTGATGCAGGACGCTCGGTCGCGCTGTCCATCGGAAGCCGGAGACGCTGGCTGATATGCATATTGCTAACTTCGGAATACATGAAGCGATTTGCAGTCCTGTGCGAAGAGATCAGCTGGGACTAAGCCAGCAATAGCAAAGACAGTAATGCGTTGAATTGAAGGTGTCACACGCGTGCGCACGACTCCAACATGAGGATGGGTCGTGTCAGAGGTCATGTCATCACATCACACGTGAAGCGTGAGAACCGCTGGTGAAGCGTATTATGCTTATGCCCAGGCCTGTCTTTTGAAATTTCCTTTCCTTTCCCTTCCTTTACCTTACGGGCAATATGTCACCAGTGCTGTGGTTGTGGTGGAATCCTATTTGCGGCAGTGTCTTCACCGGAAGCCAACCTCGGGGCGACTAACGGAGGTCTGGGGGGTCTTTGGTTGTAAGTAGGTTTCATGTTTGATCCAGATCAGTTCGGTTACTTCTTCCCGTATTATTATTACTCGGCATAGACCGAATATGTCGTCGTTGACAGGCTTGTTATGGGTTCTTGCACCGCCCATTTGCCTCGCACATTACTGCGCCAGAATTCCGGCCCCCATCTACTATCTGTGTTCAAACCTCTATCAATTGAGCACACAAGCAAGCCTTAAAACCAGCGGAGCCGCCTCCGTTATTGTTCCGTAAGGTTGAGACATTGAACCTCTTCTGATACAAGTACGTATTTTTGCGTCTTCATCCTGTACCTCAGATTGTGACACCGCCTTTGTAAAACTTTGACGTTCATCCACGCTGAGCGAGACATCATGACGCAATCAGGGGCAAATCAATTTCCCCCAAGACAACAAAGTGTTAATATGATTCATAGACAACTTTTTTTCTGACCTATATCAGGCTTGGCAGGTATATATTGTAAAGCAATTTGTGAGACATGGATCCATATCATAGCCAATATGTCCCCCTCTCTCATGGTATATGTGCCTGCTATCTTGTGCCTCTTTCTGCTCATTCACCAAGTTCGACGTAAACACACATCTAACCTCTCCCTCCCCCCTGGGCCTAAGGGCCTGCCGGTGCTGGGTAACCTACTCGATCTCGACGGCAGGCAACCATGGATTACCTTCACTCAATGGGCATCAACACATGGTAGAGTCCTTCGATTATTTGTGCAGTTAAATCGTCTTACCTCTTCCTTTCTAAGGGAATATCATCTACTGTAGGCTGCTCGGGCTGCCCGTTGTTGTTCTTCAATCACAGGAAGTCGCGAAAGCACTATTGGAGAACCGTTCTAGCATTTATTCGGACAGGCCACCAATTTCTACCAGAAAGGCGTAATTCGACTAGCATCTCCTTAAATATCCATCTAATGCACTTTATCGTAGGATTGGATCCGAATTTAACACTGCGCAGTTAAGATACTCAGATGAATGGCGACTGCATCGGCGAATCTTCCATCAGTCATTTCGGCCCGAGGCCGCAGACGCTTACTTACCTACTCAACTTCACAAAGCTCATCAGCTCTTGCAGGGTATTATAGAAACCCCAGAGCGCTACCAGCGCCACATTGAACTGTAAGTGATAGCTTATCCTTCGGCAATTTTGATGACAAAAACGTGTTTAACACCAGCTTCGCCTCATCCGTCATAATGTCTGCTGTATACGATTATGACGCCAAGCCGAAGGACGACCCGCTCTTACTTGCCGCTGATAAGGCAATCAAGGTCTTTGTAGAAGTGGCAAGCACGCGAACTGCAATTATCCTGGAGACATTCCCGTTTCGTAAGTTTTATCATTTACGTCTCGGAAATACATTTCTGACTCAACCTAGTGCTTAAACTTCCTGCCTGGTTTCCTGGGGCAACTCTGAAAAGACTCGCTATCCAATCGCAGAAGAACTCCGCCGCCATGGTTGATATCCCCTTTCGCTATGCAAGGGAACGTGTAGTAAGTAGTGTATACCTATGCCTAATAATAACTCTTATCAAACTGATGCTCAGATGACCGCGACTTCAAATCGATGTATGATCTCGGAGTCTTATGAACGCATAGACTCGCACAACAATTCAGACGAATTTGAGCTTGCGTTGAAGTCGTCTTCTGCCACGGCATTCATTGGTATGCCACATTCATTTTCCCGAGCGACGCTCACGTAATGCCTCGTTCCTCAGCCGGTGTCGAGACGGTTGGTCCTACTTATCCACACCAACGTCATACCCATGGACTGACAGATAGACCAGACTGCGTCAACGCTTATAATCTTTATTCTTGGAATGGTACTCTTTCCAAATGCGCAGAAACGTGCACAAGCGGAAATCGATGCAGTGATTGGCACCGAGCGGCTACCTACATTTGAAGACAGATCTTCACTGCCATATGTGGAAGCAGTCTTGCGCGAGACGCTTAGATGGCATCCGGTGTTCCCTCTTGGTGTGTTGATTCCCCTGCATCATATAGTAGGATCTTACAACGTCGCACGGGTTACAATCAGGTCTGCCACATTATACCTCGGACAGCGACATGTACAATGGGCGTTACATACCCAAAGGTCTGCTCAGGCAATCCTCCATCCTAACTGCTGCTGATTATCATGTAGGTGTAATGGTTGTGGCAAATATCTGGTATGCCGTGATACCTGTTTAGTCCTCACTTACGTTAAGGCTCCTACAGGGCCATGTCAAGAGACGAAGCGAAGTATCCGAATCCTAATGATTTCACTCCTGACCGGTTCTTCATGCCTGATGGACAACTAAATGACGATACTGTCGACTTTTCATTCGGCTTTGGGCGACGAATATGTACCGGAAAGCACTTCGCTGATGCCTCCTTGTGGATTGCTATAGTGTCTCTGCTAGCAACTTTTCGTTTTATGAGACCATTGAACGACGATGGTAAAGAAGTAGACCCTAT
This sequence comes from Rhizopogon vesiculosus, assembly GCA_001882365.1. Taxonomy (NCBI): domain Eukaryota; kingdom Fungi; phylum Basidiomycota; class Agaricomycetes; order Boletales; family Rhizopogonaceae; genus Rhizopogon; species Rhizopogon vesiculosus. Next base: position 12,859 of record LVVM01000052.1, read on the forward strand.
CTTCGAATGGACCACTGGACTTGTTTCGCAAGTATCCCGCTATTCAAGAGACCAGCGTGTACTAATCAGTGAAATTATCCAGACATCCAGTCTCTCTCCCTTGCCGTGTCCTTCCCCGACACCCGGGCACGACCGCAGAGAAGCTTGCAGATATTATCAACCTTAGTGTATAAAGCAAACTACTCGCGCCAAACGAAAGACAAATTTGTACTGTATAGAGCTGCATAGCATTATAATTAACCTCTACCTTGGCTGTCGGTAACTACGACTGTGTGTGGGCAGCGTTGCGATGACGGAGATAAAAGTGCCTATAATGCCAAATTAATACCCCTGGCCGCTGGCGTAGTGTATGCGGAAGTGGGGTGCCTCAACCCCCCCGCGGCAATGTTGTTCCAAATTTGAATAAGAAGTACTGCATGATTCTTTTTGCCAGAAATTCAGATTGAGCCCCACCGTGCTCAGTACTATCATTCAGCACTTATTGCACAATGGACAGTCAATATATAATATGACATGGAGCTCGAACAAAAACTTATGTTGACTCCGGATTATTTGGAATAGATTCAGGACTATAGGCGTTCCCGCCATCAAAAGGTCTTGAGGTGTGCAAAATAGCCAATTTTGAGGCGCTGTTAGGCAGATCTGCGGAACTCGTGTACCTCGAACTTCTTGGTGGTATTTCCTCCATGATCTCCACCACTTTTGAAGCTGTTGACAACTTGAGAGGACTCCGATGCTATTTACGATGAAAATCATGTTTGTCAGCTTGTTTTGCACTCCGCTGTGGCGCGACAAAATTGTGCTTCACATTGCTCGCAGATTGCCTTGACTTAATTCACTATAAATCGATCCGGAATTTGGACACCCACCTTCATGCACATACAAACTGTAGAAAATTTGAACAAAAAGAAATGTTGTGTAGTTGTGGAGATCAATGGTACTGTTGTGGCTTTCAATGTCCGCTACAGTGTACTGTACCGTACTGCGCTTGAAGTTCTTGAGTTGCAACTTGTGTCACTCTCATCTCACATGGCTAAAACTACAACCCCGACAACACCAGCCGTCCCCGGCCCAACAAAGGTGATCACCCGGCCGTTGGCACAGCCTTTTTGAACGCGGCTTGAGCTACAAAGGACTTTATGGCTCAAGCTACATGTAACTTGGGAGAGACATTAACAACCCTTGATCACCTCGTGAGTCTTGAACTGATTGATATACATTTGCAGCATTGATTGACGGCTATCAAAAGGTTTGTACTCCTGCTTTCATCGATTCTGGTCGTCAGAATCGATCAAGCTATTCAACCTCAGTCTAAACCGGGCTAGACCATACCATAAGGAAGACAATAGATATTTAGGTACAGATTGCTGGCCGGAAATCCACTACTGGAAAAAGTGAGCATGCTCAACTAAATTCTGCACCATGTGAACTTCCCTAGCATCCAGGGACCTCATGGGTCTCGAATCTCGATGGTAAACTTGGTGCCATCGTTTACTTTTGATGATCCTACAGGTGATACTCTTGCATGCCTTTTGCAGGCCTATAATCTACCAACTATGCAGACTAGCGAGAGCCTAGAGGTGACTGTGCTCGGCTGATGTAGGAACAACGTTAATATTACTTGTATTCCAGTTGTTCGTACGTCAACTGAGGTGTGCATGTATCATTTCAATAGCTCATACTTACTCTGTACTGACTCGTAGCCTAGCTCACTCTCGCTAAGTAATTACTAATATTTACGAGTCAGTACATAGTAAGTATGAATTATGAAATGATACATGTACACCTCAGCTGATGTAGGAACAACTGGAATACAAGATGACGCGACTATGGTATCAACCATGCTGACTCGGATGGTGAAGAGTTATAGTGGAACGCCAACAATGCCAATATACAATAACTAGCGCTATATCCATGGGCTCATAACCTGCAGTGATTTATATCGAGCGGACGTCAGACGGATCTAGTAGAAGGGATATAATTCTGTGCATGCACATGATTTTATTTTGTTGCATTTGGACCGCCATACTCCCAGTGGTGAGAGACTTACACCCGCACAAGTCGTCCTAGTCTAACGGTATTTTAGCGATTCTAAAGACAATGTAGAGACGAAATGTTCACCCGTTGCTGAGAGGATTGTATCGCTGAAGATACACGATGGAGATGGTCAACATTATGAGGTTACACAACATCGCAGTATCGTAGTAGAAGGAGGCTGATAGTGTTTTTCCAGTGTTTCCTGGTGAGCAGCTATGGTTGATGAGGATTTAAGTAGCTTTCCATACTACAAGAGGAACCTGTGCGCGTGTGCTCTCGTTACGACAAATGCTGAAGTATGTCGACAACAATCATAGCTGTTTGCTTTACATAAGGTAAATCAATTCACCGTGATCTTCCTGCTACCAAAAACGGACTGCTCTCCATCTCCTCACATACCTAGCGACATCACTCATGGCGCCTCGCAAACCCCAATTGTACCCTCTATTTTGCAGCAAGTGGCACATGCGCAATCCAGATAAGATGTGACTGTCTCTTGTGGTCCGCAGACATACACAAACGGCAAACCATTGTTATGAATTGCGACCGTTCCACACCCCATGCCGTCTGTGAGCAGTCGTAAGCATACAGTCTGGGGCCCGCACGCCCAGAACTCGCTCGACTGCAAAGTACTCACCAGCTTTGTAGCAGGGGATGCCAATGACGTTATCTGCACCAACTATTACTGCAACAGATAAGATCACAGTGGTGAGTGAGATGAATTTCATAGTTGCAATTTGGAAGAGGGTTATTAGTGTCCTGATGGTATTCTTACTACAGCTAGTACTATTTATCTTGAATTGTATTTCCTCTTTCAAGCGATATTATAGTGAGCTGGCAAAGCGCCTACGTTTGGCACTAAAGAATCGCCGACAACCACCTATAAGGTTTGTTCTTGGCTCGCTGCATAGTATAGGAGCAGAATTACTTTCACCCGGATTATTTTTGACGATTGACCTCCAAATTTACCCGGGTTTCGTCATAGTATTTGCTGGTGCTTGAGCAAATTCTGATTCTGTCTCCGTACACGCGCGCGCAATTTCGTTTGTAATTTCGTTCGTAGTTACCACCTGTGAAAACAAGCAACGTTTTAGCCGGAAGTTGGCACTTCCTACATCGTACCGAGTTGCAACAGACATTCAGACATCCACCCTATTTACATACCTAGATACTGCACATACATGCCCTCCAAAAGGGGCCAAGTCTCGCAAGAGTGCCCTTTAGCCAGCGCAGACAATTGGTGTATGAACGGGACTCAGCGAATTAAAAGATGAAGCTCCGCAAACACGAGTTGCGCACATGCAATGACTAGAACCGTAGCAATGAAAACAAAGGGTGAGTGGGAAGGGAAGAGGGAGGGAATGAGCCATTAAGTGGCATAAATGTAGAGTAAGTGCGTGCCGCACGGTACTGGATATTACAGACATTTGCAGAAAGGATGGCAGTTCCCGTGATTCTTCGTCGTCAAACCCGAGGCTCATATCAATAAGAAACACAAGCCTGCTTAATCATGACAGTGATATTGATACCAGTGCCGAGGATTATATCCAGATGGAAGAAGATGGACAAGGTCATAAAGAAGGAGACGACGACCGAGAAACTGTCGAATTTCACAGCAGCAACGAACTCGGAGAACCAGCGAAGATAGCTACCCCACCTCCCACACTGCACAGTGTTCAAAAAGCGAAAACTCTCCGTATGTTTGTCTTTCTTCGACCATCCATAACACCTACCAGGTGTCCACAACGTCTCATCAATGAATCCCAACTCTGATGGATCATACTGAGCCATGTGTGCAATGAACTCTGCACGGAGAGTCTCGTTGCGTTCCTTCGTGATCCATTTGAGTTTTTTTGCGCTCGAGCTCACGGAAGATTGTCGTGAAGTGGACAGATATGAATCGATTTGTCTTCAG